>DWTU01002735.1:0-11137 GCA_018251515.1 Cecropterus confusis
AATTTCATAAAACCACACATCGTGAGCACCCGTAACATATTATAATGTATCAATTCCGCGATAATATCAGTCTAAAAAAACAGTAATATATGCGAATTCAAAAATCATATATGTATCATTATAAAAATATCTACGATATACTATCTTGTTTACGTTAAAAGAGTATAAAAAAATATTTAAAAGCAGCAGTCCTTACTTTCTAACTTCTGCTATATTTAATCAAACCTCCCCTGAAGACAAAAATCAATCGTTAATAAATCATTCAAGAATTGACGCGTCCACAATTAATCAATCCGTATTGGCTTCTGGTAGAAATATTGATAATTGCGCTGCGTCTCTGCACCTAGTGGGCTGTATAGTTAAAATAACATTTTACACGTAGGTACTTAGATTTTTTATATTAAAACAAGCTAGTTATCAAACGGATAATGCGTCTAGCGCTAAGTCTACCTTACTTCCTGTTCTATAACATAAATTACGTATCCTTAAATACATAGAGTAACTAACGGACGTTAGAAGAGGTGACTAAGGGACAAGGTTCAACATTGTCAATACCGTCTTTCTTTAATCCATCAATACGTACTGCAATCAAAACACGCATACCAAGCGCGATGACTATCGACAATGTCACCAATCCAAGAGACTCAGGACACCCACTACACAGGTTATCGAATATTGGGGCTATCTGTGTAGAAAAACTAATCACTTCTTATTTTCAAAAAAAAATACGTTATTGTGCTAATGACATCAATTCATAATCTAAAAAATTAATCATGCGTGTCCATGACTATTGAAAATTTATCTATCAAAAAAATGTTTACCACTTAACTTCAGAACTAGATTTTTCCACCGTCCCACTTAGCTCCGTTTATCATTTTTTTCTCGTATGGAAATGAGAAACAAATGGAGCTCATTTAATGTAAATGTATGGTTCGCCTCAAGAGAATGCCTATCAGAGGAAAATTCACCTATTTGAGTCGTACAAGCTTAAGCTATCACGGTAGATATAACTATAATAAGAAGTCTTAGTTCAAATATTAATGTTAGTATATATCGAACTTCGATATTATCAACAAACTATTGATATTCGACTATCAAGCGAAAACACTATTTTATTCACCCTCCCTTAAATTCTTTTAACTCACCATGATTTTCGACCACTGTTATAGGGATAAATAATTTTCTAAAACACAAACATGTCACCCTAAAACTTTCTAGCGAAAAGTGTCTGAGTATTATTATATAAATAGATATCTAACCACATAAGTTATTAATCTTACTATCTTCGATCCATGAGCAATATGTATAATGACATTATGAAAAAAATCACCACACACTGTTTCCTTTGAAGTTTAAGTTTCAAATAAGGTACGCCCATCAATTCCTAGAAATTCAATTTTACGTATCAATACCTTCCCGGAGCATACTTTTGTATTACTGTAACATTCCAATTTTCCTTACACGGCACATTGTTATAGAAAAAACGGGGTAGACGAAAAATGATGCTATTTGTTATAAAAGAAATGTGAAGAAAATACACAGAGCATTGTTTAATCTCCGTATGTTTCAGTCCCTCGCTCGACGTTACCACAATTTATGCCCGTGACATATAAAAATGTGGGTTTTACAAATATTTAGGGGCCCAAAATAGACCGATACTCTCAAGGGATGCAAATATATTTCTAAGGAGTGTATCTGTATAAAGGAGTCGGTCGCTATTTATTACTTAACTATTTAATTGATTATAACTTTAGACCATTACACTTGCGACTTGAAGCATCCAGACGCAAGGCAATAATCTAAATACCATATAATAATTATTAATATATCCACTTAATTAGAGAACCAACCCGGAACCGCGGGTCCGACGTAGCGTAACGTAAAGCAATTCTTGCGTTTCGGTAGGGTGTGTTATTATGCTTGTTATTAATAGAATAGGGTGTGTTATGTACTCACTTTCATATGAAGCGACCCTCTTTTTTTTTAATAAAACTACGTCTCCACAGACGGATCGTTCGTGCATTTTTTTAACTTATGTTTATTTTTATTAGCATGTACTCATTAATTTTTGCTCCACGTTGAGCCTTTGTTGTCACCACCGCCGACATCCTGGACGCGGTATGTTACCATGCCCCTGCTGTGTGCGGTGGCGGCAGCGTAGGCTTTACATAAAATCTACATCTAGGTTTACTCACAAGATCGGGAACGACTTGTCCCCGGCGACGCTCCAGGACCATGTGGGATGCAGTGACCTCCTTCTGAGACACTGTTATCTTCGCGAAGGAGGGCTCTGAATGAGCCCGGGAGCGAGCAGATCCCGCTCGGCGAAGGAGCCGCCGGGGCAGACGTAGATACCGTCCGCCCCGGTGGTGTCCCCCTGTAGCCGGGGAGTAGAATACGGCTCCGGTATCTCCTGCCTGTCGTAAGAGGCGACTAGAAGGGGTCTTTTGGGGTTGCCGGCGGCTAGAGTGGGAGCTCGAACCGCCCGGCCAACAACCCCGAGAAGGACGCGGCATGTGTGGCTGCATGTCGATGTAAGCAGCGGAAGGTGCAGGGGGACAGTTACATGTCCTCCAAGAGATGAGCCCGAGAAAGGCGTCGCTCTAGGGGGCACCGGTGCGTTCCACCGGAAATCCCGAAGTCCCCTACAAGCGCTGAGGAAGGCCACTGAGGGAGTTTTAGTAGTTAAAAATCCCACATAACCTGAGTCTCTCCCAAGGCTTCGGCGTACCTTTGTCGGTGGCAGTCATAGCTCTTAGGATGAACTGAGCTATGGCGTCGCCGCTGCATTCAGTGTAGTAAGTGCAGCTGATGGTGTGTCGCGATACTGCCACTGCTGCGCGGGGGATACTGTTATACAGTTGGATTTTTATGAAGGTGCGCACAATCACCACCGTCTCGCATGTTTGTCCCTGTGCTTTATGTATGGTTAGGACGCGCGATCCCTCCCCACTACTGAATCCCTCTTTCTTCAGACTCTCCTTCTCGGCTTCGGTGTGGACCAAGTAGAGAGTCTTTGGGATCTGCGCATCCGTGTACCGCTTCAGCTTCAGAGATCTCTTACGATCTCGAGGACGAGTATATGCCGCTGTATACCTCGTTTAGGGCATATGCTACGTCCGTTGGGTTCTTGTGCGTGCACAACAGTTCTTGGCTTATCCCGGTCACGTGGTTCGGGCGGCAGTATTGCAGCTCGAAAAGGTTGTTTCGTTCAAAGAACGGGAGCTGGTTTATATCTCCGAAGAGCATCACCTCCGTTGCTCCGGTCAGTCTTATCGCCATCACAATGGCCCCGAAATGGTTCATAAGCGCCTCGTCGACTAATAGCCGACTGCAGCTTCCTTTTGAGCCATTTACTAGTACCGAGGCCAATGTGCGTACTTTTGCTGTGACGAACTTTCCGGACTTTCCGGTGCGGTGGGTGATTCTCTCTCGGAGGTCTTTTGCTGCCTCCGTTGTGGTGGTGATTATGATGTCCTTGTTTTCCTGAAAGTGGTTCACTATCCAGTTGGATTTTCCGCCGCCTGGGACCCCATTGACCCACGAGAATTTGGGTATTTCCCATGTGTCTGGTGTGAAGCCGCCGCATTCTCCGGATAGGCTATCCGCCATCGCAAGGATTTTGTCGTCTAGCATTATCCTGGTGCAGCGGGCTATCACTACTAAGGGATCGTCGGTTGGGGTGCAGAATTTTTCTCGGCCTAGTCGCTCGCTCTCTTCTTCGTCCTTTGCAATGAATCCTCTGGTTGCGCTGTAAGCTGCCATGTGACTCCCAGTTTCTTCACCCACTATCGTCTGGGAGGTTTCGTTGTTATATATGGCAGCTTCTGCCTTCCCGAGTCTCTCCTCCAGTAGCCTTAGGTCTTTTTGGAGGAAGGATTGCATGATGTTGTGGCACGTCCTTTTGTTATCCTCCTTTGTCGCTACTGTTAGTGC
The DNA here is from genome assembly GCA_018251515.1 of Cecropterus confusis. NCBI lineage: Eukaryota > Metazoa > Arthropoda > Insecta > Lepidoptera > Hesperiidae > Cecropterus > Cecropterus confusis. The sequence goes on from DWTU01002735.1 coordinate 3,937, forward strand.
TTTATACTCGAGAAATGCGTTTATGAGATGGTCCAGAGGGTTCTTTGCTTCTCTGAGAGTTGGCGGTTCGACTAGGCCCTTATCGGCCTTGTACATTGAAGTCCCTGGTTGTAGTGAACCCCTTTCAGGTGTCTTTTTTGTTGGTGTCATGTGTGTGTCTTGTATGGGTGTGTATTGTTTCCTTCCTGGTATTTGCTGAGAGGCGGATTTAAACGTCTTCATTATCGCTGACAGCATTCCCTTCTTTTCGCTTTGCTCGGCTTTCTTCTGCACTGCGGCTCTTTCAGCGGATCTTTCAGCGGATCTTTTTTGCTGGAGTCTTTCTGATCCGCTGACTTCTTCAGGGCTTGCTATGGGGTGGCCCCATCTGTCTTCGGGGTTCCGCGGGGACGATGAGCCTGCCTTGTGTGGTTTTAGAAAACTGAGATTTTCACCTCTGTCCTCGTATACCACTACCTCATGTTTTTCAGAGGCTTTGAGGCTCCCCGTATAGTCCTCCGTTCTTCCCTTTATATACCCCACCACCATAGCGTCCAGGCTTATTACCCTCGGTGTTGTTGCGGGTTCCTCGCCTGGTTGTCCTAATCTCAGCAGCACTGCACGCGCTTGAGCGAATTGGGTCTCTTCGTCGCTCCCTTCAAATAGTGCGATGGTTTTGTTCCTTGCTCGCACTATTTTACAGCGTCTGCTTGCTACGGAGATTTCGGATAGCGCATTGTATGTTGTGCGCTTCATTGTGGCCCTGAAGGTGCTGCCGTTCAGCAGAGCCGCTAAGCCAGGTGAGATGGCTACTCTGCCTGAGCACTTTGTGTTGCAGAAGCTTATGCCGAGGCGCTCTTCGTTGTTATCCATGAAGAGGGCCACTCCCCGTATTCTTAAGCTCGGTTCCCCTCGCTCTGCCTCTAGCAGCAAGTTGTTGAGTGCCGTTAGAGTATTGTCGAGAGGACTTCGGTGCGGGGTGCGATCCTCGCTTGTTTGGAGCGTGGTGGCTTGCGTTCTGGTCGGGTTTGTTGCTGTCTGCGGTAATGTAGAGTTTCTTTTGGCTACTATCCGGAAGATGGAGTCCAGATAGTCAAGGAAGTGTGTCCTCTGTTCTTCTTCTTCCAGGATCTTTTCCAGATTTGGCTTCTCTAGTTTGGCACCGATTTTGACCTCAGTCTCCATTCGGGTCGCCAGGAATCTTGGGCATTCCAAGATCACATGCCAGACTGTTTCGCTGATATTGGGGTTGCATTCGCATCCGGGGCTGTCTTTCAACTTGAACCGGTGCAAATACTCTCCCATTCCTCCGTGTCCCGTCAAAGCTTGCACTTGTATCGGTGTCAGTTTGGTCTTCCTTATGATCGCGTAGGCCTTGCCCACGTCTGGGAAGAAGGTCTTCGTAACTGACCCGGTGCTAGAGGTGGTGTAGCGATCCTGCCATTTGCGGATCGATTCCTCTCTGATTTTTCTTTTGACGAATGACAACGGAGTTTCTGCGTAGTCCGGGATGGTAGATGTGTTCTTGGCGGCTGATTTTGCTAGCTCGTCTGCCCGTTCATTTCCCGCGGTCCCGATGTGAGCTCGGATCCAGAAAAGCCGAACGTGTCTTCCTTCCCTTCTTAGCCCTCTGATATTTTCTTTTATGGCCTTTGTCAGAGGGTGAGATGGTCTTGGGTTTTCGAGCAGTTCGAGCGAAGATCTTGAGTCGCTCATGATGTTGACGGTTTTGCTACTGCTCGATCCCGCTTGTTCCACGGCCTTGTGTAGTGCGTACAGTTCGGCCTGGAACACCGTACAGGAAGGATCTAGACTGTAGGTCGAAAAACTGGTCTCCCGTCCGTCCTCCCACCATGTTATGGCAGCGCCCGTTTTCCCTTCTATCTTGCTGCCGTCGGTGTAGATGTGGGGTCCGACGATATGGTGGGTACTTAGAGTTTCGGGATCTATGTTCTCCAGCACTTTATATGTGGTCGTTGTTAGTGCGGAGGGGTGAGGTAGATCTTCGTACCTCACCATCTGTTCCAGTTTTCTTCCAGGTGGTAGGTAGTCTATTGACACGTTTTTCTTGGCCTTGTACAGGCTTGCCGATTCTTGGATCCGGAGGTCTAATGGGAGCAGCCCTGATAGGACGAGTGCGGCGGTTAGTGACACGGTTCTGTATGCCTTGCAGGTCTTCTGGGCGAACCCCCTTTGCAGGGCCTCCAATTGACTCCTGTTCATTTGCAGGTCAGTCGCCTGAGACCACACGCTTGAGGCATATGTCACTATTGGTTCTATCACCGCGGTATAGATCGTTCGTACTATTTCGGTGTTTAGGCCCCAAGTCACCTTCGCAGCGCACGCTAGTTGTTTATATATGTCTGCCGCTTTCCTGCATACGGCGGCCACGTGCGATTTGAAGGTGAGCTTGTTGTCTATGATGAGACCCAGGATCTTCATCTCTTTCACCAGATGTAGCTGAGTGCCCGACATATAGAGCTTTGGGGGATCGTACTTTAGCTTTTTGGTGATCAGCAGCGCGTTGGTCTTGTGCGGTGCGAACCTCAGCTTATTTCGAGTCCCCCACGTGACTACATCTGATAGAGCGTTGTTAGCTGATTGCTCCAGGGTTTCAGTTTTGGCGCTCGAGAACACCAGTACGATATCGTCCGCAAACGCTTGGCAGTATACCTCTTTGTCGGTTAGGTGGTTGAGTAGCGGGTCTAGGATGATGTTCCAGAAGGTCGGTCCTCCGATGGATCCTTGGACACATCCCTTCGTGGTTTCCTTTACGTGCGCCGCTCCGGCAAAGTTGATCTTAACCTTTCGGTCTTGAAGGTATGAACAGGCCATCGCGTAGATGTTTCTTGGGCATTTTCTCCTCATTAGTTGGTATTTCAGTGCCGGCCACCAAGCGTTGTCGAAGGCCCCCTCTATGTCCAATGAAACTAATAGGACAATCTTTTTGTTGTTGATTTCTGATTGTACGTGTTCCATGAGGTCATAGAGGGCGTCCTCGGTTCCGCGTTGCGGCAAGAAGCCATATTGCACGCTGTTGAGAGTCGGAAGGATGTGCCATTGGATTCGGCCTACCATGAGCTTTTCGACGATCTTGCCCATGACTGGTAGTAGGCCGATAGGTCGATACGACTTTGGGTTCGTGTAGTCGTCCTTTCCTGGCTTCCGGAGGATAACAACGTGGGCCGTTTTCCACTGCTTAGGGAAGTGAGCTAGTTCAAGGCATTTGTTGGAGATCGCCATGAACGTTTCCCTTTCGCATTGGATCGCCTCTGTGCATATGTCGGCAGTCAGCCCATCGTTCCCAGGGGCTTTCTTTGGGTTCGTCGCTTTCAGCACCAAGTCAAGTTCTGCTGGTGTGAAGCTCGGGTCGTCCGCCGACAGGTCCGCTGGTTGTACCTCCGTCAGTTTTCGGAGCTGCATGTGGTATTGGTTGTCTGTTGTTACGGAGTCCTCAGGGTAGAAGGTGTCGGCGAGTAGTTTCGCCGATTCGTCTGGGGCCAGGGTCTGGCCGCTAGCGTCCTGCAGCAGTAAGTCTTCCTGCCTTCTCGCTGTTTTCCTGATGACTCTGTAGATACCGTCCCACATGCTCTCTTTCTCCTGCTTTGTGCAGAAATCCTTCCAGCTCTTCGTTTGTGCTTCCTGGGCTTTTTGGGTGTACACTTCCTTTGCCTTTAGATATTCTTTTATTACCGCCTCTCTCCGGTGGGGTGCAGCGTTCCTTATTCTTCTCTTTCTTTTGATGGTTTCCTTTTGGGCCTCCTCAACGATCTTTGACCACCATGGCGGTCTAGTTTTCGCTTTCCAAGGCCCAATTTTGGGTATGGATTTTTCGCACGCTTCCTGTATGGCGGCCGTGTAGGCTGTTATCATGTTTTCGAGGTCTTCGGGCGTTTTTCCTTCTTTGATGGTGTTTGGGGTGATGTTATATTCCCCGAGCAGAGCTTTGAGGTGTGTACGGAATTCAGGCCAGTTCGCCTTTTTCGTGTTGAATACACGTGTGGTCGCGGCTCTTGATGGTTTTAGTGCCGCGTCCAGTCGTATCACGAAGGTGATGGCGTTATGATCTGATGTTGTTATATTTCCGTCCACTCTCCAATTCTCCACTCTCCTGAGGAGCGACTGACTGCATGCCGTTACGTCTACTATGCTAGCAAACAGTCTGTCGCCCCTGTAGGTTTCGAAGGTTGGCGTTTTCCCCGTGTTCAAGACCTCGAGTTCCATTTCGTTCAGGAAGGTGCTGTAGGCCGTACCTCTTTGGTTTTCTCTGCTGCTTCCCCACCAGTGGCTCCAGGCATTGACGTCACCCGCCACAATGATGTTGTTTGTCCTTAGTCTTTGGCACGCGTCCCGTGTGCGTGCCAGGTATGGTTCTATGTCTTGGTCTCCCTCGAAATATACTGACACGACTCCGATCTTGAGCTGGCCCGCTGTGATGAGGGCTGCCACCTCAGTTTCGGTGCTCAGCTGGGGGTCATGGGTGACCTCCGGCTGTTCGCCGAATACGAGTATTGCTGCCTTCACTGGCTTTTGTCTGTTTTGAGAACATTGGATGATCTTCGTTCCTGGGTAGTGTCCCATGGCACCTTGCTTGCCTACGTACGGCTCTTGTACGAGGGCGATGTGCATACCCTGCTCTCTAGCAGACTGAACCAGTTCCGCTGTTGCCAGCTTGGAGCGCTGCAGATTCACTTGGACTATCCGCAGGCTTGTCATGTCCATCTTGTTCGGGGGAGACGCTTTGTGTCCATGGGTGCCTTTAGCAGTAAGTGATGCGAGAGCGTGCTATCGCGTCCCACTTGTGCCTCTCCGGACATTCATCACTGAATGCCTGGTGCTTCCCTTCGCTTTTCCCCGTAGCCCGGCGGCAGTTTATGCAGACTGGTGCCTCGTGCCCCAGTCTGTTCGGGCATTTTTCCCATGTGTGGGCCTCTCCACAGTAGCTGCATGCCTGGTTTTGTTCTTTGCATACGGCCTTAGTATGGCCGTATCCCAGGCATTTCGTGCACTGTATCAGTGGGGATTGGTCCACTATGGGTCTTCTCTGGAGGCCGATGTACACTGTTCCGGCCTCCGTGAGTTTTTTGTGAATTGTCGGGGAGAGCTCCAGGATCGGATGGCATTCATGGGGGTTTCTCGCTCTTTTTCTGTAGCGGACGCGGATTGTCCTGTCCTTCTCACCGATGTCGTTGAGCAAGTGCTTATTCTGTGCCCACAGGTGTTCTACTATTTCGGCGTCGGTGTGATAGGACAGAACGTCCTTTATCTTGGCCAGTGGGTTGTTTTTCCTGGCCACCTCTACTTTTAGATGTTTGTCCGCGGCCACTCTGCTCTGCACCAAGGACATGTCTTCTTTCGACCTGCAGCTCAGTATGACTTTTTGGTTTCGAGCCTTTCTGACCCTGTCCACCTTAGCGCCCGTTGTTCTCAGGTCTAGGGCTACTCTGATAGTCTCGATCACATTTTCTCCGGTTTTATTCGGATCAGTCGATGAGACTATCAGAGTGTGGCTGGGATTTGGTTTTGGTGGTGGAGGCTTCGATACCGCCTGAGCGTAGGTGGGCTTGGCTGCTGTCACCTTTGCGAGCTCTTGCAGGGCTATCTCCGTTCCAATGCTGATGGCTGGTGGTGGAGTCCGCTGCTTTTGCTCGCGCATGGTTCTCAGTTCTGAAGTGACAGCTTCCAGGCGCTCATTTATGGGCTGCAGGTGTTCTTTCATGTCGTGTGGCGGGGTCGTCTGTTGTGTGGTTTTGCTATGTTGTGTGAGTGTCTTGTTGATTTGTGATAGTTGTCCTTTTATTTCGGACAGCTCCTTGGGGTCGGGTTGGTCTTTTTGGGGGGGGCTGGCTACCTGGTTCTGCAATATCTTGTTATTTGTAGTTCTTATTTCATCAGAGCAGCCTTTGATTCTGTCCAGATCTTTTCTTAGCCTGTCCAGTTGCTCGGAGATGGTGTTCACACTGGTGATGATTTTCGTGTGTTCCATCCTTAGGGGCTCGAGGTTCGTCGTCCCCTTTTCCACTACCGTCTCCGTGGACTTGGCTAGGACATCTTTCATCGCTTGCTCGATGTTCTTCATTGATTGCGCCAGGGATTTTATTTGGGCATAGGGCTCTTGGGTTTCGTAGCCCAGCCAGCTCCGTATCGCCTTGGTCTCCTCCAGGTTCGCGGCGATCTCCGTTCTTGCTTTGCGCAGGTCCTCGGTCAGAGATTTGGTGGTTTCGGCCGTTTGTCTGTTATGGGCCCTCTCTATTCTGACCAGCTCCTGTGCATGTCGAGATCTCTCCTTCTCGAGGTTGAACTTATGTCGCGACCTGGAGTCCGACAAGGCCAGCACGGTCTCATAGAGAGTCTGCAGGCATTCGAGTGTGGTGCTTTTGCACTCCCTTTTCATGTTGCCTGCAGCCTCTAGCGCTTCCTTCGCCTTTTGGAGCTGCTCGTTTGCCAGCTTGGTCGCCATGTCCATCTGGACCCCGCTTCGCCTGTTCGAGGTTCTGATGATGCTCGGGCGTCCTTCCGATGTTACTGACGCGTCCGAGAACTCGTCATCAGACTCGATTGGGCGGGGCGGGATCTCAGATTGCTCCCACGTCTCGATTTTTTGGGCGACTGCCTCTTCCGTCTGCAGGGGCCTGTCTACTGAGTCCTCGCTAAACGAGGACCTCGCTGTTGCGGCTTTAGAGAGGACTTTCTCTCGCAGCGATCGTTGCGATTTCAGCACCGGCCGCGATGATGTTGTCTTCGCTACCGGTGCCGAAGCGGTCGAGGTGGCCTCCGCGGAGTATTTCGTGGGCCTGTTACAAGCTGACATTTTTTTTGGTTAATATTTGTTTACTTATTCTACTTAATGCTACTTTATCTTATGCTATGTGATCTTAATACTACTTAAATTAGATCCTATACGGCGAAGATGGTGTAGCCGGAGTAAGCCTCGCTTCTTGTCTTGTTTCCTCGGTGCGTGATAGGATTTTGCAGATTCTGTTGGGGCCAGATGAAAGAGAATCTTCTTCCGAGTTGTTTAAGCCCAAACTCGGGTATCCTAGCACGTCCGGATCAGGAGTTGTGGTCCAGGGGGTGAGGTGGATCCCTCACCCCCTGGCCCGCAAGGATTTGCGCGGGGGGAGGGGGGAGGTTTCGTGGGTCGACGATGGAGGGGGGTTTGCTTTTAAGGACAGGAGGGGTCAGAGAGAGGCGGGTATTGAGGGGGGGGGGACCGGGGGGG
>DWTU01002736.1:0-11137 GCA_018251515.1 Cecropterus confusis
AAACTCATCATTCAGATGTCTGGTCTGGCCGGGGATCGAACCCGGAACCCACTGCGTGTCAGACCGGTATTGTGACCACTCCGCCACGCGGGTCGTCGTGTCTATAATCAACCTCAGATAAGTTCAAAGTCTTAACTGAGGTTGGCTACCGATGCTACGTAAGGACTGCTTTGGAACGCCTCCGATAAGTATATCTCCTTTACAACACCTTGCATACCAAAATACAGCAGCAATTAACTCTGCTGTTATTAGGCAGCAATGGGTGTGGCAGTACTTCCGATTCGAACCATAGAGTTCTTCACAAAGAGTCACCCTTCAAGGTAGTATGTAATGTGTAGTTATAATTTGACGACCTGCGTGGCGGAACGGTAACCACGTCTGACACGCAGGGGGTCCCGGGTTTGATCCCCGGCCAGACATCATCTGAATTATGAGTTTAGGTTTCTGTTTTGGGCCTGGGTGTTTGTGTTTTCGTCTTTGTGTCTATGGTACTCATGACACAGGAGAAAATCCTACTGTGAGGATATGAGTGTAGAAAGCGTTATTATTATAATCTAAAAATCTGTAGCAAAATCATAAGTAAGTGTGTAGTACGGGAAAATTGTGTATAGTCAATTCAATACTCAAAGGCTTTTACTGAAAAGCTCATTAATTACTACCTAGACAGAGGCGTAACGGCGCACCTACACGAATTAACTGATTAGTTTAATTAAAAACCTCCAACTCTTTCGCAGGCAGTAGTTGGAGCGCTGTGGGACCTGTAGCGTGTTTTAAATCCAACTTGTTCGTTGGCATCCGTTAAACGCAGTTTAACTAAAACAAAATATTGATATTTGTGACCAAAAATATGTACCAATCGCTAAAGTTATAAGTATAGACTACTATAGATTACTGCTTCTAGTATAGGTTCTCAAATCTTTTTTTTCTACTACCCACTTTTGTAATATATTAATTTCTAGAACTTCCTTTTTCGTTCTTTGAAAATAGATTGATGAATAAATTCATTGCCATCCTGTAGACTTCCAGCGTCTATAAAGGGGCGTTATCGCCTACTTTGACTAACGTGAATATAACGTAATACAATCAGAGATTTAGTGGCATCGTCGCAAAAAGTTAAGTAAAGATTATGGTCGAAGTTAAATTATTGGGCGAACTACTGAAACATACCTCATACCTACATTAATAACAATTCAGAATTTTTTCTGGTTTGTTTTTCGACCGATTTTCTTTTTTTTTTTTGGTAACTTCTAACGATAAATAAAACTTTGGATATTTCATAATAACATCTTTTGTTAGACTATCTGTTTTAATAAATCCTCCTTTTCTATAATCGTGGTAAAATATCAATTACTAGACGAGTACTAATAATAAATTACCTATTATTACTGTTATAGAACAGCACTTTCTTACAAGTGAGACCTTCGACTTTACTATTTTCAAGTTTACAGTTTACACAGCTTAACCGAGTTTTGACATTTGTTTATTTAATAACAAGTTAATTTACAACTGATTAACGTCAGTGTCACCGGGCTTAACCCTTCCGATTGCGAGTACGATGCTTATCTGTCCGTCCGTCCACATTACCTGTGAATTATTATTTCTGATTAATAAATTGTGACTCCCAAAGGCAAGGCACGGTAGCACGCTCTCGTCAATTAGGAAATTTGATGCTTTTTCATTAAAGTTTAGTATGCCCTGGAGACCGCCTTGCCTTAGTAGGTTATCGGGGTTTTCACCTGTTTGGGGTTAACATAGGGGGTTTGACGCTTGAGTGACGTAAATTGGATAGTTTTTAAAAATATTGTCACTGCTCTGCTGTAGAAATGTGATAATGAATACGTAGTTCCCAAATCAATGGTAAAGCTCGCGTGATTGAGATTTAAATACTTTTTTTTCGGAACCATTTTTCATATGGATTCAACAGGTGGTAGAAACAGTGTAGTTTGACCGAGGAAGTACCACAGCCGCACCTATTTCTAGTTTGAAGCATTTCTTGCGTTTCGGTGGCAGGGTGTGGTTGTCAGCACACTTATATATGAGGCGACCATCTTAGTCCTCGGGAGTAGCAACACATCTGTGATCAACTTCAGATGAGACCCCTGTTCTATGTTAAGTTACTTGCAGATGTCCATGGGCTGCAGTTACCACTTACCATCAGGTGGACTGCATGCTCGTTTGCTATTCCGACCAATAAAAAAAAGCATATTCAATGCTAGCAGATGCAGCAGTGAACTGGCAAGGCGTCACTTTGACTATCTTGCAACTGCTGTATACAATAAAGTAAACAAAATCCTACAATTATACCCACTTAGGTATGGAGAATGCAAAATTATCGGATTTTTTGTAAAACTTAACTCATGACGAGACTGAGTCACTTATTTCTAACAACTAGCTATGAGACGCACACACACACTTACACCCACACGCACACACACACACATATACGTTCACCACACCACACACACGTACACCACAACTGCGTTGCACATTGTCATAGATAAAAGATGCATCTAACTTTTATTTCTTTAACTGTATTTTGTAAATGTTCCTGTATTAAATTAAATTTGTTAGAAAATATACTATATATTTTCTTTAAATTTAATCCTGTACTCCGAGGCGGGTGTAAACAGTGGCGACACAGTTTATACTATTCCCGCTATTTACGACAATATCAATGTAAAATTGTTTTTGCTTAAAAATATATTTTTATATCTTAAAATCTTTACTAATCGCATGCTTTAAGCAACTTTCCAAAATACGAACACAGTTTTGATATTTCCACAAACTGCAATTTCACATTAGGTACCTTTTATTTTGCGATGTTTTTTAATTTAGTTTTTTAGGTCGGTGAATTCTATCACTCCACTCTTGACATGCGTGATGGATTACAGCCGAAACTATTTCATTCTAAGAGGGAATCCACGGCTGGCGTGGGACGAATAATTCATTTGGCGGACGAAGCTAGCAAGGTGATTTTTTTGTTAAATGAATAATACAAAAATAATTAACTGGTTCCACTCTAAAGATTCTTCATTGTTTAAAATTTCTCACGCTTAATATAAAACATTGCATATGCTGTCTGTCTTTATATTTGCTAATTTTACGTTCCGATAATTATTATATTCTACTGTGAAACTAGCACAGACTCACTGAGGACTTTACCAGAATAATTGTGTCATTGACCTCCTACTTCTGAAGTTAAAAAAACATTTTAAACTCGTATAGTTAGTTGTAACTACCGCAGACCGTAATTTTGCAGTTAATTCTACCAACAATGGTTTCACACGAAATTATGACCGTCAAAATTTTGTTTGTTTTAAAACTAGTTTATAGAAAAAAACAATGAGGAACTTTTGTGTAAATGTAACCGGATATAATCTACATAAAGTTGGTTCTTAAGACATTGAAATTTATATTTTATTTTAATTAGTATATACATTGTATTATATTATTCATTAATATGCTTTAAGTAGTTTTCACTATGTATATTTTTAGTTTTAATATAAACTATTACTAAGGTAATAATTTATAATTGCAAAGTTAAACATCCTAAATATTCCATTAAAGTAATTAAAGTACCATTTTAAATTATTAAATAAGTTAATTTCATATTTATCAAAGGTTTTAGTGGGTTCGAGTCACGCAAGTCACCATTTTACTTAGTACGACGAGGGTGGTTCATGGCTTAATGGTTTGGATGGCTGGATGTACTATATAAGCATAGTATACTCGTATGAAGTACATCGTTATGAAGGTGGTAGAACCCCTTGTGGTTCGACTCCAGAGGCACCACCTCCCCACCTATTTCTGCCTAATTACACTAGTTTTAACGTCTCCTGCATTCTGGTCTGAAGGGTGCGGTAAGGAAGACGTACTTATCCGAGGCGTTCCAACTTGGTTCTTAGAAGTAGCAACGCATATGTGGCTAACCTCAGATAAGACTGATCTAATCTGGGATTGATTACAGATGTCTGTGTGGCGGTAGTAGCTCCTTACCAGCAGGTGGACTTAGCCTCTTACTCGTGTGACATTTAAGGGAGAAGGAGTGGTGCTATTCAAGACCGACTCCACGCGGGAAATGTTCAAGGTTAATTTAAATTAATATACTTTATTGTACCCAGAAAAGAGGAAATTATACTGTATTTTAAAAATACAAAAGTCTTATCGCTAAACAGCGATTTCTTCCAGACAACCTTAGGGTGCGGAGTTAAAATGACTATAAACTGAAATGATAGGTAGGGTGCATAATAAATTACGGATTAGTGCAAAGAAAAATTAATAAATAGGTAATTAAGAATCCGAAAAAACGCATATCCTCAGTATATAGACGCGTGGCGGAGCGGTCATCATGAGTTTGGATTTCTGTTCTGGGTCTGGGTGTTTGTGTATTCGTCTTTGTTGTGTGTCCATGGCAGCATGGCATGGCATAGTACATATAATGTCATGGATCATTCAAGGGCACTATACCTTTTGGGAAAAGATCGGATTACTTGAAATCAAACTCGTTATTAAAAAAATGTGTTCCATAGTCTATTCTGATGAATAAACTTTTATTTATATTTACTGACTTAAAGAACCGTAGCAAACAAAAAATGATATTTTTCTATACAATAGGTATTATTACGTGCATAGTCACAGCCTGTGTCTACGTGGTTACGTTACGGTAGGTAAAAATACATTTTATCTGCCACGTTCAATTTCTTTAAATATAAACGGGGTTTAATCATCACGAACACTGCACGCTAGCTTATTCGCAACTTTTGTATATATCACAAAAGAAATATAGAACGCCACTATTCACGCGATTTCTCGGAGCACGATAAATGAAATGGCAAGAGCTAGTGTGCAGTAAATCAAATTACAGTCGGTATGAGCGCGAGAAACAAGACGACAAATATAAATTCATTAGACGTAACAAAGGCAGCCAGCTAATGAAGAAAGACGTCTAGTTTAATTACCTTTTGTAATTTTTCTACTAAACGGCCAACGTATAAATTAATTTTCTCACTGGACCGCCCACGAACACCATTATGAAGCGCTAAGTGAACCTCTTTTGTGTTCGACATAATTCAAGACTTTCACAATGCTTTTTCTTCAAAGTTCGGTTTTAAAAGCTAAGTTCCGTAGCTGGTCCTGGCTACGATATGAATTATTTGTTAGAGTTGGAATGGTTTTCCATTTAGGTGGCGTCAGAACTATTTGTTTAATAATACACCATTGAAAAGTATGAAGTGGAATTATTTAATTATACTGTCACATCTCACTTCACTGAGTTTGCCATAATAATTATTTGCCTGACTGTAATAATACCTATAACATAACCATATACTTTCATTCATAATACGGAATGGTATTTGTGTTATCAAAATTTCAGCACAATTAAACACAACGTGACGGAATAAGATTAAAAAGTAAAAAAAGAAGTTTAAAAAATAAAATAAATATCATTTATTTTATTTTTTAAACTTCTACGTATCGATTCGCAGACTTGATGGTAAATGATCTTCAGCGCCTATGAACACGTAAAATAAAATAAATAATTGTAAATAATAATCCCACCAAAAACATTCTGTAAAAAACTAGCCAAGTCTCGATGGAGCTGCTTGTTTATCTCTAAAAAGTAATGAAATCTAGGCAAAGTCGTGCCAAGTCTAAGGTACCTTACTGCGATTTCTTTATTATCATAGTTAATGTTGTGTGACTTGGCCGTTGACTTGTACCCACTAACGTATAAAGAATGTTCAGTCTGAAGTACTAGTTCTATTTTGATGAGTATGAGTGAGTGAGTGAGTGAGTGTCATAAATGTGAAACTTTGCTTTCGCTTAACTTCGGAACTAAATAATCTACAGACTTGAAATTTTGGATTTTAAATATGTGACTATAATTTACTGGATGATGAAAATTTCAGAGGTTCTCAAATAGGGGCCTGAAAATGCAGCGAAATGGTTCCAGTGAAGGATGGTACGGCAGTGTTTGCTTCGCGCTCGACTTGGCGGGGCCACTACCGTGGTCCCAGATAGTAATAATAATAAATTGATGTGCATCATTTACTTATACACTCATAGTCGTTTAAATAATAATCAAAACCTAAATATTTGATTTAATTTAATTTACGGGTATATATTAATTTATAACGTTGTTGATATATATATGATTAAATTTCCATTCTGCCAATACTAGCTATTAATAGATACTGCGTCGTTATTATTAAATTATCTAGCCTTGACACAAAAGACAAATGCCTATCTAGTATGCGGTTCACAAACGTTTCTTGTCCCTCTATCGGAAATAGCGCCCGTCACGGTGACCTATGGTACCGGCGATATCATTATCGAAAGCAGGAAATTCGGTCATTCATTGCAATATTAACGAGATCTCATGGGATTGTAATGCTTTTATACTCACATAAACAGTCGGTTCGGTAATGACTTTTGATATAAAGCCACGTTCCACATCGCAAAAGATTTATGAGATACAATTATCCAGGGAACTGAACGAAGAGTAAATAAAAACGTAAATGGTTAAATTCGTAAATTCGTTAGGATTCGTGATACACATGTGTTGAAAGCCATGGATACACAATCTAGGCATTAAGTTTTAAGAGAAACAAGTTTTAGAACAGAGTTAATAGTCATTTAAACTTACAATTGAATTTCCGTTGGTAATCGAATCAGGACATGATGGCTTATACATAATACGCGCAAAATTTTTTTTCTAAAACAGTTTTCATTGATTTAGTATTAATGAAATATAATTAAAAATATGACTTCTTGACAAATCTTGAGATGGATGCTATTAATCAAGAATGAGGGTAGCTAGCTAAATAAATATAAAAATGATTAATTTTACTTATTTCTAAGCGAGCATTAACATCTTCGCGGTACGCTGCACGAAAAAAACTTTTCCAATATTTTCTACATCATGTTTCCGTGGCCCGTATCAGGTCGACAAACAGTCAGTTCTTCGCTGATACAAGTTTCCGAACTCATTTCCATTCGGGAGCGTGTCGCGAAAAATTTATTGGCTCTTCGTATTCGATACGGATTTATTAGAAGTTAATAATCTTCGAGTAGTTGCTATCGTTCAGTCTTCGTTAGTAGCACATCGCTTTTCATTAGCCTTGCCAGTCTAACTTTTGTAAGTTCCGCTACTGGCATACAACGACTTTCTTTCAAGTTCTCGAGAAGTTTTTCAATGTATATATATTTTATTTAGTCTCTTCATTTTCTTTTTCCGTTTATTAATCACTTTAAGCTCTTAGTACCTAATAACTTTATACAGTTATTATGTATGCTTCTAGATAATTATATTTTTAGGTGCGGTATATTGTGTTATAATTTAATACACGTAGATTTTTTTTGTATCTCAACTTAATATAGTAGATACGATCCAACAATTTATTAATTGTTGACTTAAATTTCTTAGTGCGCCATTTCGTTTGTCGCTTTAACTGTAACGTATCAGGTATACTTCGTATCGTTTGTTCCGATAGTGCCTTCGTCTTGCAGCATTCTTAAAGAAATATTTACATTTTCTGTATAGTGCAGGATAACATTGTTATGCTCTGAAATGCTGCGCTTTGGCGAAACATTTCAGAACATAACAATGTACGCAAATGTATGAGAAATAAAAAGACGATATATCACGACTACGTTTCTGTCGAATGAAAGAGCTTCATTATTCACAGGAAAGGATATTGTTGCAGATAAGAAACTTGTTTTAATTTATATGCTTTTAAATAATATCACTTGCCTTAGCAATGAACACATCGTGACTTTGTTTCAAGATGATTTACAGAATTAATCCGTGCGCTTTTTTCTTCCGTGTATAAACACAAACCACGTCTATTCTGAGAGAAGATCCGAGTCCATTAGGGACTAATTCCTTGATGACAAGGCGAAATATAATAAACAAATGCATCAAAGCTTTCGTGTTATAACAAAAAAATCTACGTTCAAAAAATGTTTTATGCTCTGTAAAATACGGCATGTGGAAGGGTCATCTAGTTACTAATTTAATACTTAGTAACTAGATGCGCCTCGCGGCTTGACCGGCGTTTAACAATGGATAATAACTTTAAATTGTAATAACTTTAAGATTAAATGGTATTTAATAACATAAAGTCTATTAGCATATTGTCTTTAAATTAATTTATGCAACTTTAACCTAACGCGATTTCAAACATTAATATATACTTCTATCACAACTATTTTGTTGTCACAAGGAACTTATATTCATTATACATATGGATGCATCTTTGATATTACGGAACTGTTTATAATACACTACGCTGCCTACATCTGGATTTGGTCCAGGCATGGTGTCGACTGTAATTACTCACGACACAACGCTCGTTAGGCGGCCACAAAACTCGACTAACGTTGACGTCAAACGTGTCACGGTAACGTGACTTGATGTAATCCAACACGTAAAATCACGTCCGCGCTACGAAATGCTGGTGTTAGACGTATATTCCTGTTTTAGTTGCAGTGAAAGTGATGTGTTATTAATTTTTATTTTGGAAACTTTTTAATGTGAAATTGTGAATATATACAAGTCCTATCTACCATTTGCGAGGAAACAACAAAAATACATCATTCAGCTACAAAATACACAAAAATATACGTATTTCTCATGACAAATTTTAAAGGTGGTAGAACTCTTTGTAGTTCGACTCCGGAAGCACCTCTGTTTCTGCCTAATAACAGTAGTATTAAGCGTTACCACACACTTCAGACCAGAAGTGTGTGGTAACGGAGACATACCTTTCCGAGGTATTTCATCTTAGTCCTCAGGGGTAGCAGCGCATCTGTGACTAACCTTAGGTGAAACTGATCTTACCTAGGGCTGATTACAGATGTCTATGGGTGGCAGTAGCCACTGACTATCAGATGGGCTGCATGCTAGTTTGCTACTTCCATACTATAAATGAAAATATGGTATCATACGAGTATATATACGTATCTATAGATGCGTAATAAAATTATAAGGAAAAATAACAAAGTATATAAGAATAAACAAATAACAACAAGCATTTGACGGCTAATAAAGTTTAAATAATATAACGTTTAAAAATACAAAATATAATTAGGTAACGAAAATGCACCGTGTTATCGACAATTGGGCACCCACTGTGATAATTTTAATCCTGGCAAGGGACCAAATTTCGTACAACCTTATCGGTAATGTAAAGAAGACTTGCCACAACACATTGTTCGGGTCAAAATTAGGTTAACAGTTGTGATAATATTTTCATATTATTGAAGAAAATGAGCAGTTTTTAGTTCACTACATAAGGTAAATGTACACAAAAATTATTTATTTGCTTTTAATTTTATTTAAGGTAAGCTACAACGTTATTGATACTGCCGCGCAAGGACATGTTGCAGATACATCTTTCTTTAATGTCTATTTTTTTATTGTTTTACAATAAAATTTACTTAATATTTGTACGCCGAGAATGTTAAACAACGAGACTTAATGTGTGTGTACAAACCGCTCTAGATATTTATACTTTATTGCACTTGAGGATCCAGGGGGGTGACTCTTCCAAATATGAATGTAAGTAAGTACGTAAATCCATCGATCACCTTCAAGGAGAGACATACATTCGAAAATAGGAGGACCCAAGCCCCAAAATTTAAAAGACATATTCATCCAACTTTTCTACCCAAGTCAAACCTCCCCAAACAAAAATACTCCATCCTCCCACTGGTTAGTTATATGTAAGTGGAATTCGTTTGAAACCCTATCTATAGACAGAACTGCGTGGGGATTGTACCTACTATAGATAATTAGCTGTTTAATGTGACACAGACAAGTTCCGTTGTCTAGTCGTTGAACCAGCCACTTGTGGGACGAGTGCGCAATATCTGTACTTGGGAATACCCCCATTTGAACATAGTGCTTTTTTATATAAAAAAAAAAGTTTCATTCATGATTTTAATTATACCGAAAAACAAACCACTACTAGAACCAAAATATTATTTTTGCCTAGCGGAATTCAGGAATCGAATTAAAGACACGACTTGTCTTATTTAGGTAAAAGAAGTAGACCCTTAAAAGTTTTCGTTAAGGGTTGTTTTTGGTAGTTGTTCGGGTAGATTCAAAGAAATTAGTAGGGTAAGAAAATAAGATTTCTTAAAATACTTACTTGAATGATGTTCTTATTATTACATTTTTAAATCGCTGCCAACTGTTTTCTAAAAGATTTTCGTACAGACTGAAAAATTAGTGTTGCAAGATTCCATAGAGTAAATATGAAACTATATTAAAAAAAAGATAAAATAGACTTATTTATTATTTTACTTTCTTTGACGGAGTGTTCGTGTTAGTTTCTATCCGATTCGATACTACCAAATAAGGTCAGGCCCCTTATACTACGAACAGCGTGCTCTTTATTAATTAGGTCGTGCGTATCCGGAGGATGCTATCGGCAGATATTGTTGCTATTAACGAGCTAACAGCTAACGATGCCAGTGCATCATGTTCAAACCATAGATACCTTATTGCTTAGAAATATTCTGAAAAATATACATAGACTAAGAAATAAATTGAAAATCAATATTAAGAATATATTTAAAATGTAATAAAATATGGAATATGAATTTTAGTTACAAACCAATTAAAATAAAGCTTTCTACACGCATAACTCCATTACGAGTTTTTTATTTGTCGTTGGTGCAATAAAAAAACACAAAGGATACATACACTCAGACTCAGGACAGAAATTGAATTCATCATTTTCATATTTGTCCGGCCGGGGAGTGAATCCGCAACTCACTGCGTTTCAAACCGATTTAGTTTGATACTGCTTGTAGTGTTCAAACTGTTTTGCAATAGTGACTAATATGATTTCAACAACCTATGGACTAACTTAATTGCAAAATAAAAATACCCACTTGAGTTATTTCCGTGTTATGTAAAATTGTTGATAAAACTCTTGACATTCGCTTCCTGTGACATCCCCGCTTCTTTGTTTATATGATTTTAAGCTAATATTATCGTGGAATTTATACATTTTAATATGTATACGATATGTTTTTGAATTTATTTAAAATATATTCAAAAACATATCGTAATTGAATGTTACTTATTACCATTTATCGATACTACCTGCAGTACAATGTGTGGTGT
>DWTU01002737.1:0-11137 GCA_018251515.1 Cecropterus confusis
AACATGGCGGCCTTAGTTCCTATTTTCGCCATTTCAGAGATAAGTTGGTGCATCTATAATGTACAAATTAAACTAAACAAAACAGAATTATTAAAACGTAAATTACAGATAGCAAAAATCGCCGCCTCTTAGGAAAGTCCCCAATAATGCTGTTGATAAACTTTCAAAAATGAATGATATCCACACATTTTTATCGCTTTTTATAAGTGTGCTATATTAGGAAAAACAAGTGCCGTTATTAAAAACACACTCTCATTATTCTTCCCAAACTACATCAACGAAGAACTTCATAAATGTTTACTGCTACAGTACTTTTGCAATATAGTTAGATGTATTTTTTAAATACTTAAACTGCAAACTTATAGTTTATTCTATAGATTTGTTAACGATTACCAGGCTGTGCATTAACACGGGAAACGAGTTTATTGTTATGTATAAATAAAAGGACAAGTACCACCAAGTACCAATTTATAGGTTTTGATTGTAACTGATAAAAAAAACTTACAATTATAAATATATTTGACAAAGGATAACATGACCACAGACTACCAAGTACAAATATTATAGAACGTATTATTGATCCTGTTTAGTCTGTAATAATTTGCATAATCTGTCTCTGCAGTATTTGAAATCAAGACAACACGGCAACACTAACAGTCAGTCAGTTTGTGATTGTGGACTTGACTTGTGGCCTGCCAAACGGAAAATTGATAAAGTTTGTTTTGTCTCAAAATAATGTACTCGATTTCGTAAATTACCTTAACCATGAGATAAGAGATTTGTTGTTAAAATTCACGAGTCATTATAGAGCATTGCAGATCCTCCAGTGTGATGAGGCTGTGTTGAACTGAAAATGAAAAGTGCTTTCGGGTCGTTGGTGGATGTCACACGCGATTTGGTCTGTCTCCGAGTGGAAAAGTAAAAATTTTCGGCAGGGATCGTTACATGTACGCAGCGGGAATGACAATAATGGCAGTTTCTGTTGGTGACATTTGCGAGAACACGAAGTTGGCGAGAGAAATGGCCCTGATGGGGAACTACGAATCGGCGCTGGTTTACTACGAGGGCACCATCCAGATGATACACAGGCTGTTGATCACGATAGCGGATCCCACGCGGAAGTCGAAGTGGCAGTTGGTGAGTTTGTTTTGAAATTTCTCTTCGTACGTTGTGATTCCATGATGTTCGCCTTGAGGAGACGTCGTTTCCTTTTATGATAACATAATTAACGGCCACGGAAGGCGGAAGGCCGCCCAGTAATAATACAATTACGTGGGTTTGTTTACATATTCTGGTATTTACGTATCTGATGACAACAGAGTACTCGGTTGAATTTATAACCCTGTTAAACTTTGTTATAATTTTTACATACAGAGCTAGACTACCTATGACAGTAATTTATGGAACTATTTTCCTTTCAGCTAATATATTTGCTATACAACACTTTTACTAAGTACTCTTTATATTTTTAAACACCAAAGATATTTTTAATAATGAATTAATTTTCATAATATCACTAATGCCTTCCAAAGTACATCAAGTATACATATGGTTGATAAATAGCTTAAAGTTATTAATTTGTTCATAATAAATTTAATAAATTGCCCTTTTTGTTATAACAACTTCCTGAAATTAAATGTGATTGTGCTCAATAAAATGCAATATATGTATTCAAGTACATTTACTCTTAATATAATTTTTTAATAAAAGTTCATTGAGTTTTTATTATAATATTAAAGTCTGCTTCAAACTGCATACATATATGTTAACTTTTTCTTTTTGAGAATTTTAGAAGTAGTAGAATTAGTGTTTCCTCACTAATCAATAGTTTTTTTACAAGATTGAAGTAACAAACAAGCATGCAGTCCGCCTGACTGTAATTGGTCACTGCCGCCCATGGACATCTGTAACTAATTTTATATATAAAAGGTTTTCTATCTGAATTCAGTCACAGGTGTGTTGCTACTCCCACTAAGGTGGTTGTCTCATATGAAAGTTAGCTTCATAATATTAAACAAATTAAAATATCAAACTTAATGTGATGCAAAAGACCTTGATGTTAAATTCTTCTACATATTCATTAACAAGAATGTGACAACATGGTCAATGTTGAATTATGTAATTCTTGTAATATCCAACAAATTTTTGCTGCAAAATCTTAGAGTATTACTAATGAGATTGAAGCTGATAATATTCAATTGTAACAAGCATTGTATAATGCAACATTCCTGTATGGCTTTGCCGTAGAACAATAAAAACTGTTATGCTTGCAAAATAGGCAATTTGCAAGTTGCATATCAAATTAAATGACTTAAGTAAGCTTTTTTAGAAATCATACATATTTATATAGGTTTATTTGTATTATTTTGGTCACTTAGACAGCATGGTGCTTTACGGCCTAAATCTCTCATTGTGAGACCCATGGAAAAATAAGGAGTTGACTTTATTATACAATTTTATACATACTATTTCATAATTAAATATTTACACCTAAGAAATGGTACAAAGGTGAACTTAATTCTATAAACATTCTCTACTTCAGTCTACAGTCGACCTTCATGCAATGCAGAAATCAACAATTATGGCACAGTAAGAAACAAAGATACATAAATTTAACTAAATTATATACAGGATAAGAATATATTTAAATTGATTTATGCATAAGAATTAATAAACAGTAAAATGATGATATGAATTAATGGGTATTGTATATATCTATGTGTAAATATACTTATATAAATATGAACAAGTAAAAAACTTAAGTACATACTGTTAAATACTAACTGACTCTCCTACATTTAAGTTTCAATATACAAAAATAAGTTCTCAAAGGTTTGAAAGTCTACTAATTCACACTTGGCTGCCACAGTGAATTATGACCTAAATCCCTATCACTCCCTATCATGAGATTATCAAGATAAAGAGGTCATTTCATAATATGTAAATCAGCCAGCATTCACACTGCAAGGGTGTGAATACTGGTGAATGCTAAAATGGAACTACTTCATGTTCGGAATACGTATGTGTGGATGTTGTTCAGCATCAAACCAGTCTGGTTTCATCCCCTTTAAGTATACTGTAACATTCCTCCATCTTAAAAATTAGTCTACTTTTTTTGAAAATTCTTTCAGTAAATGTTAGGTTGAATACTAGTCTTAATGAGTTGATTTTATGTATCTTTATTTTATACAAATAAGCATATTAGGTTATTTGTTATATAATTGTAATTATTATGATATCACAGACACACTTCAAGTTTATTTATAAAAGACATAATCTTAGTTAATGGTCCTTGAAGTAATTCGATGATAATTATATTTAACAGTTAATTATGTATTTAGTATGAATTATTATTATGATTTAAATTAAAGTCTGAGCTAAGTGTGAATGCAAATAATATTTTAATAACATTTACCTGCTTAACCTTCATACTTATTTATATTTATTACATTTTTATTATGAAACTATATTTATTGCAGCGATTCCAATTTGAAATTAATTTATGTAATATTTTGTAATCCTAGATTTCATTTCATAATATTAGCTTTTTTTAACTGTAGTCCTTATTTAAATGTTACTTTTGAGATATGCACAATATTAAGATGCAATTTAAAACAAATCAGGTGGTTTTTGGGTGAATACTGTTAGTATATATGTTTCTTAAAATGATTAACAAACTTTTGCATGCATTTTGGTGTCACATCTCCAAAGTAAATTGCATACAATATTATACAAGAAAATATGTAGAACAAAATTATCTCTTACAGTATTATATTGCATTACGTTAATTTTCTGATAATTTATTGTTAAAATTAAATATACAAGTTGGCTCACTTTCATATGATGTGACGACTTTGATCCTTGGGGAAGCATCACAGAGGTACCATCTGAAGTCAATGACAAATCTATTGTCATTGACTTCAGATGGTACCTCTGTTCTGTGCAAAGTTTCTGACAGAGGGAGTAACTGCTTGCCATCAGAAGGAGGGCATGATCATTTGCCATGTCCACCTTATTTGAAAAAATGATTAAAGTACATGTGGTTGTCAACCACTCGTACTAAAAGGATATATGGTTTTAAATGCTCTAAGAAAAATACATCTTTCAACGTTTGACCTTCATGTCATATATTGTACTGTAAGTTCATTGTAACATTTGTAGCCAGAGCAAATTGCTCGGGTTCAATGCTACCAGGACTGAATCAACTCATACATTGCCACCTACACATACATGATACTGTGTCCTCATTATTGTGTTAGTAATGTGTAATACACAGTTTTCATTTCCTGATTCTTCTAGACTTTTACTTATTAATGCCAAATTAAAATAGTTCGATAACTGAAAAATACGAAACAATACTGTAGTACATTATTTTGATTTATCTGGTAGGGTTTAGCCAGCGTTTGCAATGAAAGCGCAAAAAAAATGTGTTTATTTACGCCATCACATACAAACCTCTAGAATTATCAGTGTCTCTCTACTATATTATGCCTGTATTATACATAACCTTCTTCTTGAAACACCCTATCTATTAAAAAAAACTGTATTAAAATGCGTGGCGCGGTTTTAAAGATATAAGCATATATAGGAACAGACAGACAGTGGGAAGCGATTTTGTTTGATACTATGTAGTGATAGTAGAAAACGAGCACCCAGGCCACCTGATGATGAGTGGTCATTGAAGGACACCAGTGAGTAACTCCATATGATTAGAAATCACCATAGCATGGGTACTCCTAATGACTGAGTTGGATCACTTCTATAGGCATTTCTCCCATACCAGACACATTTCTGCTAAAAACAGAAATGTTAAGGGTTTACTGTATTCTGGTTTGAAGGGAGTGGTAGGAAGAAACCAGCTTAATCCACATAGATAGCCTGTAAAGGACATCAGGTGGGACAATAAACCAATCTGGTACTGATTACAGATTCATATCAATGCGTTATTGCATATTCTTTTGTTCCATAAAAAAAATGTTTTTTTCTATAAAAAATAATCTCACACAGTATACGCAAAATATGTAATTAATATTTCCTAGAAATATTTTTTTGTTTAATAAATATTCCATTCGTCATGCTCACAATATCTCAGCCCATTCATCCTATTCAGGTAGGAAACGGTCGACTATGGACCCTTATTTCGAAGAATTCGACACATTTGAGTACAGTACAGGTAGAATGTTTTTGCAGTTCGACCTGTTTATACAAAACACAATACGCACACTATTTATAGATTTATTCTTGTCCTTGTGTGGTTGTGTTGTCCTATCAGTTTTCTACGACTTTGCCCGCATCCGTGCAAAGGATACCCGGGTATTACATAAGTAGATAACGCGATAAGTTGATGAATAGGAGAATTAGTAGTCTGTTTTTGCGCACTGTTCGCGGGTTGACTTTATGATGTAATTTTGTTAAATTGTGCAAATATAGATAAACTCGAAAGATCTTAAATGGTTAAGTTAGAGAAAGTTGATGGTAAATTAAGAGTAAAGTTTCGTAGTTATTATGTCATAATTTTCCATGCTTCGTGCTTAAATGGTTGGAATAAAATATCGGAAGGTAAAAGTTTTGTAGAATTCTAAATAATGTCTGCTTCAAGTAGGCGTATAAAATGTACACACACACTTTAAAAAACACACTTTCTACACTCATAGCCCCACAGTAGGATTTTCTCGTGTGTCGTGGGTGCCATGGACACACAAGACATAAACCCCCAGACCCAGAACAGAAATCTAAACTCAACATTCAGATGTCTGTCTGGCCAGGGATCGAACCCGGGACCCACGGCGTGTCAGACCAGTACAGTGACCGCTCCACCACCACAAAGGCGTTCAATGTTGTCAGGGGCAGCAACGCAACTGTGGCTGGCTTCATAAAACTTCATCCTATTCGGAGATGGTAACAAATATCAATGACAATGATCGCCTACTATCTCGGAGCTTTCATACTCGATTCCTACCTTGATTTATAATAGAAAAAAGTTTTCTTTGAGGCTGTCTGTCATTATCATTGACCCATTAAACATTAATCTCCTGATTTTAGTCTGGCAAGGACGATTTGTTGTCATATATTGTATTTCATTCTTATTCGTTCGTTCACTCACAAGGTCTCCTTCAATGACTCTACATCATTATTAACAATCAACCTATTTTTCTTACGATGCCATTAGAGTTATCGTTATATTATATCACTTTACATTCATGTGTAATCGGGATTTATACGAATGTTTGCGTCATAAATGTTTAAGTACTAATAATCTAAATGCTTAGAATAGTAGGTTAACTTAAATTTTTGGCACAAAAATTTCTAATGAAACTTATTGATACTGTAATTCCAAACTGAGTGTTGATAACATGAACCTAACTGTGATTGAAAGTAGATAATTCACATCAATCGTATGTGAGCGTCGTCAACCTTTTGCTGACAAACAGTTGAACACGGGTCTCCAGTCAGAAGAATCCAGGTTGTAGTCCGTCACACTGGCCAAATGCGTATCGGTAGCCTTAACACACCTTTGAGGACATTTTGAAATATCTTTTAGGTTTCCTCACAATGTCTTCTTTCAGCATTATAGCAAGTGATAATTAATTTTCAATATGCATATAATTTTGAAACTTCAGAGATGCCTCTAATTTGGACCTTGGGCCAAATTTCAACCATAATTATTAAATTATTTTTTATGCTTTACAGGCGCTTTTACTTTTATACTTTTTACTGGAGACAGAAACGTCTTCGAAAGGTTTTACGAAAGACAAAAGTAATATATCACCACTCTGTAAGCTCGGCCTCTCAATTTAGGGTCCGAGGTCGAATACCAGGCACCACTGATATTCGTAAAATCATGTGCGTATTAGAAATGAATTATCACTGCTTTACGGTGAGGGCAAACATCGTGAAGAAGCCTGCACACCTGATAGTTAAAAAAAAGAGAGAGAGTAAAAAAAATCTCAAATGTGTGAAACCTACCAATTCGCACTTGGCCAGCGTAGCGGACTATGAACTAAAACTCTCTTATTCTGAGAGAAGACGAATAATATTAATTTTATGTTGTATTTTCCATACTAGTTCACTTCAATAATAGTTAAACCAATTTTGAGTTTAAAAGTACAATATTAATTAAATTTATAAACTCCGTGTACTATTACAACATATACCTACATTGCTAGTTTCGAAAACTGTTAATCAATGTTAATGTAAATATGGAACTTAGTTAATCCACCAATTTCCCATATGATAGTTTCCGGAATGAAACATTGTGCAAATATTTACGAAACCTTTGTGGAATTGTAGTGTAAAGTTTAACAAATACAAATAAACAGTGTAAATAACTAAGGTATATAATAATAGGAGAGACAATTGTAGGTAATATATTTAACTTTCTGTCATGACGCGTAATTATTTGACTTTTAAAAACAAGTCTCCTCTCGTAACGGGCTTATAGATCAACTCATGATATTTTTTTTAAATATAAAAGAGTGTAATAATTAGTTTTTAATACAGACCATCAATCAAGTCCCCGGGGCCTTTAAATTAATTGGCCGAACATTACATTGATTGTGTTTTGATTCCATCGGCACCACCGCTGTGCTGTTTCTGCACGTTTTTTTTTTGTTTTTTCCAATTGTGTAGTTGCTGTTGGTCCTATTGGTCTTTACAGCTTCACCGGGATTTTGTAGCGAGCCTGAAGCTCAGCCGGGACAAGAAGACTGGGCTGGAAGGGGAGGATGGCTTTAGTCCCCGTTGCCGGATTCTTTCACTAGAATTTCTGCCACGAGTGTGGTAAGAGACATTTATAAGAGCCGTTTCAATATTTAACTAAGATGTAGCAATGAATTTATCGCTGACCTCAGCTTACAATGGTTGTACTGGGATTAGAATAGGCTACGATATCCCCTGCCTTACGTTAGAGGCGACTAAAACGTGGATTCCAGCGGTGCGAATGGCAAGAGTGGGACCTCGAACCGTTCAGTCAAGCGATCCTGGATAAAGTCCTAACTGTGCGGTGAGCACAGTCACTCACCTGAGTGGAGCCCAATGGGGCAACGCCCTTAGAGGATTCCGGTTGCGTTCCATTGGAAATCCGGAGCCCTCTTCGCAGCGCTAAGTACGGCTACGGGGGAGGTTTTAGTGGGATAATAATCCTACATAACCTAACGTCACTCGCACGGTGCCCGTTACCTTTTGAAGGTTTACCTCTCGAAAACAAAAAAAGCTTGCAATGGGTTTGATTACAAATATCGGTCACAGGCCGATTTTGTGAAAATAAAATTTGCCCGAAATTGATTTAAATATAAAACAATCTTAAAAGAACTTACTAAAGACACTAAATGTGACTGTGTACCTACTGAGCCCGACTCATTCAAGAAACACTTGAATTCACAGAAAAAGAACGCAGTGCGCTGTGAATTGTGAAGAAATCTCTTGAAGAGCAAGTTTACACATAACAACTGTAAAGCAATATTGCTATACACAATATTTTTAATGGTTGGAGTAGAAAATGGACACGTAGTCTACCCAATGGAAAATGGTCACTACCGCCCGTGGACATTATAATCAATCCCAGATAAGTTCAAATTTTTACCTGTCCCCTGAGAACTTATTTGGAATACAGTAAAAGCTCATTATTCGCGGGAGTTAAGTTCCGTCCATATTCCGCGAATGCGAAAACCGTGAATGACCAGTGGTAGTAAAAAAACGCTGACGCGCTGACAAAATGCGTCGTCTCTGTTTTCTTCTGACTACAACTGCGAATAAGGATTTTTTGCCGATTACAACAAAATGGACACAATTTTTTTTCCGCGAATGCTGAATTTCGAACGCAGAAACCGTAAATAAGGAGCTTTGACCGTACTTCGGATAAGTATGTCTCCATTACGATATATATCTGTTTACTACATATATGTAGTGTGTGTAGTGTGTCTTTATCGATTTACTGCATAGCCTCCCCATAACTAGGGGATACCGGGATGCAAATATATTCCACCACAGAAGTCCAATTGGGATAGGTGGAAGAAGATAAAGGTCAATGTAGTGACCAACTTGGATGTAATCAATACACCAATAAGTTGTAAGTTCCATAACGATCGCCACAGGGCTATGCATGCTTCTTTTTAAAATTTTAATTATTATATTTGTATTATAATGTACCTATGTTCCTTAGCAAAAATTAAGATTAGCTACGGACAGTAACATTTTTTGACTACTTATCTTTTCTTTCAAGATCTGACTTAATCTCCGTTTCCATTACCTTTCCGTCCGTAGAACCTTCTCTTGTGTTCATAGAACCTGAGACAGAATAAAAAATATAAAACCTAATGTGGGGCTATGAGTGTGAAAAATATTCATTTAAATATTTTAACAATTCATGCAAAATTATCCATATCTAAATATATACTTAGATTTATAATCCATACTTATATAATGTCTATCTATGTATGAGATTTACTTGCATCATATATAAATTATATCAAAAGGCCCTAGATTATATAATAATTCTCGATAATAGATAGAATCATATTGTACTAATTTAATCAGATTCAATTAATGAGTTTTAGTGTAATACTCGGTTTGTATAAAGCCTTTGTTTTAAAACAGCATTTTTATAAAGAATACCTTTTGTACTCGTTTTAATAACAAGGGATGGTCTTAACGCTAAATTAATTATCAACCTTTAAGCTAATTAAGTGTAAAAAGTAGTGATAACAAAGAAACATGATTTAAAAAATTACAGGAATTAACGGGTAGAGTCATAGCCAAAAGTTTTGTTTTCAGTTACAAAAATATTCGTGGTGATCGATTTATAAAAAAACCCCAATTTATTAGATTGAAAATATCAAGACACATCGCAGTTGAGTAATCAAAGTGTATGTATGTACATGAAAATGTTCCAGTAAGGATTTGAACCATTTTCATGTACATACATACACTATTGATTTTATTGAATATTAAGTAAAACTATTCTACTGGGTAAGATTAGAACCAGTATGGTTTGATGATACATATTTCTGGCGTGAAACAGTTTTTGCGTTTTGTTACAAGCGCGTAAAAACTTGTATATTTTCACATGGAAATATTTGAATAACGAACCAAATCTATGTGAGAATTAAACTATTATAATCAACAGAGAGTGCTCTCAAAACTTGAGCATTCAAGCAGAAATTTGATTTTGAAGTTGCTCAACTACGCTACATAGGTCAGTTCATGTTGCACAATAATTTCATTATCCGATCGCGTTAAGTTTTGAATTGTTCGTATAAGCCATACGCCAGGATAGATATTCTTAAATGCGCTTCATATATAATTAGATTAGGATAGATTGTTTAATTAGGCAATTCACGCTCACAGGTGACAAAATAAAAATAAGACATGAGAAATATTAATAAGTTACAGGAAAAAAAACAATGTAAATGTGGTATAAACTACCCCAAGGATGGACACCATAACGCTAGTGCATTTATGTTATCAAGTGCGGCTTTAGGTTTTTTTTTAAGTGCAGACGATCTTTATTATTATTGGTGAGTTTTATTTTAATTATTACTATAGTTTTGTAGATGAAGTTTTTGGAGTTATTTTAGTCATGTTGGGATTTATTATTTTCAATAAGTGTAAAAGAAGAAATAAGACAAGCTACGGCGATAGGTAGGTAAATACAAACTGCATAAGAGCAAATTTAGCAAGATTTTTTATGGTGTGGTATGACTCCGAGCACCTGATGCGTTGGGCGTGCTCACTGGTCGTCAACAATGTATAATACATTGTTGATGACCAGTGGATTGGATAAATAAATATAAGATATAAATAATACTATGTTTTTGTACAAATTTAGGATGAAGATCGAATACTGAACACCCTCCTGAAATATGTCCCTTAATTTACCTAACACTTTATACAATTGCTATGGTTAAAATTACAGGAACTACTGCAAGGGTCACTTGTAAATATAAAAAAATCAGGATACGTGTTTGTACTAGTATCCGATGCGCAAATAAAATATAAAAAATAAAAGTTTTATTTTTTGTACCTATCATTTCTACATAATTGTGTTTTAATTTAATTTTTACCCCAAAGTTCCCACAGGATTATGAATGAAAATCCATCATAAAAATATATATTTTTTTATGTGCAGTATCTTTAGGCG
>DWTU01002738.1:0-11136 GCA_018251515.1 Cecropterus confusis
CTGAGATGGTCGCCTCATATATAAGTGAGCCGGCAACCACACCCTTCCAACGAAACGCAAGAACTGCTTCACGATAGAAATAGGTGTGGCGATGGTACTTCCCCGGTCGAACTACACCGGTTCTACCACCTTGTAAAATTAATCTACTTATTTAATCTATTGGTAAATTGTGTGTTGTGATAATTACGAATGACTATTTAGAGAGCTTTTTTTTCTGTCGTTTGTTAAATTTCAATATCGAATAAAATTTTCATTATCCTGAGTAATCTTTAATAAACAATCCTCACTTTATTGGGGATATTTCTGTGGATTTTGATTCATGGTTAAGTTTTGAGAATTGTAGTCATTTTTATGTTTTGGTCATTAGATACATTTTTACACTCTGTACATTTCTTTTACAATTGTTTAATATCAATAATATTGGGACTTATATTTACACAGTGTACTTACTCGTAGGTTACAAAATAATGTAAAAAGTCAAGAAGAAATTAACCGGTATATTGTGTGAAAATACCACATATTACCCTTACTATTATAATAAAAAGTCAATAAAAATTACAATTGAATACAATAATTGGCTAATTCATAGAAGTTATCGGTATTTTACATAGTTAGTTTTTGCCTCCTTAACGTACGGACATAAATGGTGTGCACTGACCTTTGCTTTCTGTCCCACGTGTAATTTTATTGTCTTGTAAAAAATACTCCCCACCAACTTTCCTTTTACGTTCCCAAGAATATATTCCGTACATTGTTCTCTCGCGTCCTATCGTTTGATAGAAATTTTCCTGTCATGTTTGACACACGCGGACATACACGCATGACAAGGTTTTTCTCGTGTCCCTAGACAGCTTTAAGGAAATTTTCGCTTACGCACCCGTCGCACCAACTATAATTATTTAGGCTTTATAGCAGCTGTGTCAATTTGCTGTTTTTATTTGTAATGGACAACTGTTCGTTTAATTACCCAATACAAACCGAATAAGAAACATATATCATGTTTCTTATTCTGCTATGTAATTGAAAATGATTACTTCCTCATGAATTACATACATTAAGTATCTCTCCACTATACGTGCAAAATGCGTATACGGAATCCTGTTAGGTACCTCTTATTACATCGACTTGCTTGAAGATGCAGATACTTGTATTATTGCATTGTTCTTACTGAATCCACTGCAAACAATTTATCGAACTAACTATTATACGTAACTATTATGAGCCAATAAATAAACGTATTAAATTTGTATTATTGATGTCTCGGGCTCTTGCGCCATTATATTTATTAAAGTAAGGAATTTATATATACGATATTATATCACAGTCTTCAAGTCTATTTTCAAAATCTAGTTAGCGTCATCTAAAGTTTATAAATAAAGCTAGGCTCGTCCAGTTAGGCATTTTATAAGGAAGGGTAGTAATTGAGCATGCATTTCACCTGCTTACAAGAGGCTAGAGCCACTAATGGACATACGTAATTGCCCTAGATAAGATAAGTCTTACCTATGGTTGGCCCCAGATGCGTTTACTACCTCTTAGAACTAAGTGAAATACCTCGGTTACGTATATAACACCTTTCAAACTTATACACAGCGGCGCTTAATATTGCTGTTATTGACCAAAAATAGCTGTGAATCTTTTAATCAGATTAATAACTAGTAATTTTTATATACTTTGGCAGCGCATATAATATCGCTTATATAATATGTGTTTCAATTTTTGGAATAAATTGTCTCTATCTATATTTTATCTTAATTTATAAACGTAGAACTAATATGTAGTTTTGAATATATTTCATAGACAAGCATGAATACAGATGTATGAAAAAATGTTAACTCGTATATATGCATTTGAATGAAAACTACCATAACTAAACTTATTTAAATGAAACCTTAGACATTAATAATAACGTATTTAAACTAAAAGCGAGAACACCTACCGAAGATTACTAATACTTGGTAATTATAAGTTTTAGTTAGTTCCACGCTCACAAAGTTGGTATCTACGCCGCAATGCAATAGTTGAGGTATCTCATTCCCGCATTTCCACTTAATTACAGGACCGTCCGCTGCAATATATTATTGGTGTTTAGTGGAACGGCCTGTCTATTGCCAACGCCCCGCGTGTAGTAATTGTAGGTATTATGCCTCGTTTAACTTCTCAATATGAGTAGATTATTACGTGACGTCTGTCGGAAACATAGTACAGGAATAAGTTCGGAACATTTTCATAGGCGCCTTTTAAATATTTATGTAGTGTAACCAATACTTAGCATACCCTTGTTGTTAATAATTCATAATATAACCGAAAGCTGTTGTGTTACAATTTGTCTTATAATTCTAAATACACCATGTTCAGGATCATCAGAAGCGTTTTTGTTAGGGGTAGGTACTTTTTTAATTCGTTATTTTAATATTTCGTAATGATATATTATGCTTCTCTTGACCGGAAATGTGTCGATAATGCATTCACATCAGCATATTTGCAACATAAATTACAGTTGTATATTCCACGAGAGTTTGTTAGGCTTGCGAACTTCTCATACGACTTTAATGGGTGACATAATAAATTATTTATTCCAATTACGATTACGAATTACGTTTATGTAAAATTTTCAAAGCCCTTGAGTGAAGCGAAGATAATGTTATGAGTAGTAAATCAAACAGGCATTATAACCACCTGAATTATACATTGTCGGTAGCACGATATAAAAATGCACTTCCTTTGAGGCCGTTAGTTACAAGTACGTGCTACTGAGATAAGATCCTCGAAGAGCGATATCAGGCCGTACTTTAAACACTATATGAGAATTCCGTTTTATAAGCATTACATATAGACAATATCGCTATCCAAGACCGGGAAATGTGTTTCTGAATAAATCATTACGCATAGCGCGTTTCACTAAAATATGCATTAGTTTTGTGTAAGTTGGCCACCTTCGGCGGTCGCCGCTAAGTAGGGACCGGTGTTTTATTTCATAAAGTTACCCGGTTATAGTCGACTTACACAACAAACTTGCTAGTTTTACCAGTTTTTGTGTACCCGCGTACGCCCGGCTAAATTTTAATGCCCCGGACAACACCGCCGCTACGCGCAGACTTAACTTTGTGCTACGTGAACGAATATATTTTTAATTCGGCACGTCAGTTACGTACTAAGAAAAGTTGTAATTATTCCGTCCTTGAGTGGGTGACAGAGCAGACGTTGGGAAATAATTATTTTTCCGTTTCTGAAGCTATACTTTCGAGTGCCGTTTTGTTCGTTTTGTTTTTTAATTATATTTGCTCGAACGACTTTCTGGCTTGCAGTCCGTCTGCTGATTGCGTTATTACGAAAGCTTAATTAAAATAGTACGAAATAAAACAGGAGCGGTCAAAGGACTTGTTTTTGTACGAAATCGTTGAATGACGATGACAGCCGTCTGACATTGTAAACGGCGGATTAGTCGATGTCATTGACTTGGCTAGTGTAACGTTCAAGGACACTTACAATGTGACGGCAAATGTGTGGCCTTGTTGTACCGTGTTACCCTGTCCATTATCGTTTTGACGGAATATATTGTTTCAGTGTAAACGAAATTACTTTATATTTAGTTTTGTACGGTATCAAGCTATATTTCATATTCGTTAAGGGATCGTACGTATTTTCATGTGATCTTAACGCAATAACATAGGCAACATAGAGTAATTTCGGTAATTTTTACCCGACTGCGTCGTATTTATGTATGTATGTATGCCTATTTCTTTGGCACGTGCTACAGCCCAAATGGCTTGACGAATTGTGACATATGTCAAATCATTAGAATCGCATCAGTTTGCGAAATGACATAGGCTATATAAAACTGAGTGAAGAGACGATCGCAAGTGCCGTCGTTTTGTTTGTCATTACAAATTATATCAACAGAAAGCTAGTAAATACACCGTTCGAAATTTATATGCATATTTACTATTTTGGCGATAAACTCATTAAAAGCATTAAATTATTATTTTTTTAATATTTTTAACAATGTTACTTGTTGCATTTATAGTTATATAATGAATATGAAGTTCTAACGTAGTATTCTACGTGCAAGAGCAATTTTAATTGTTCGTGTCAGTAAGACTTAAGTGAAGGAGGCTTGGAGTCAGTCACCAATGCACATAGCTGAACAAAGCATAAAGAAACATACATTTATTTCTTTAATTTGTGTTTAAACTTCGTCTAAACTTCTAACGTGGGTATTTAAATAACATTTTCCCGGCTTCTTTATAGTAAAGGGTCGCAAATAAATTCGTTTAATTTATTGTTCGCTCCTAAGAGGTTTAGAGCGTTGTTTCACAACTCCAAAGTTTCATATTGTTTGAATACACTATGATACGAATACCTTTGCCACCGCTATGTTAGTGTTGTATTGTTGCCATATTTAATACTACTGTTTGATGCTATTTCTAAAGTCAAATATGAATTTAATAGTTACAACGCTATATACTCGTGACTTTACGAGTATAAAGCGTTGTAGTAGTTCCAGGATAAAGTACCCAGATAATTAAAGATATTACTATTTCGCAAAAATGGGTGTTAACAGTTTGGTTATATCCTAACTTAAGCAACATAATAAAGCCATCTAAAGTCAACATCTAGATGCCTGCCTAAGAGAGAATTGAACCCGGGACATGTCAGACCATAATTGTACCCACAGTTCATACGCGTTGTGAAAATTAAAAAGCATTCACCTCTATTTTTGTGTCACTCAGCAAATGTACTTGAAATGTCTCAATAGTACTACTAATAATGTCATCTGAAAAGAAACTGACTCCACACAAAACTACTCAAAACTTTCCAATTAAAAATATTGATTGGCAATAGACATCGTCGAGTAGGTATAATAAGATTTTAGAGAACCCAACTTTGATTCAAACGCAGGGATTTTTACACTTAAATAAAAAAGAAGCACTTGTGCAGTTAACTTAAACGAAGGAGTATATAATCAGTTGCTAATCAGGACTAAAAAGACGAAAGCAGTACGGAGGTTTTGGTACCACTGGCGCTTATCAGCAAGCTAGGGATAGTTCTACTTCATCACTCATAATATCAATGCTGTTTGCACTGGTGGTACCCCCTCCGTCATACAAGTGGAGTTCGATCTGAAATAAAATGCGATCTAAACATTAAAACCCAGGCTACGAGGCGATCTGCATGGCGGACAGGTCACCATACTGATCTGATGCAGTGGGTGCCATGGACACAAAAAGACAAATACACAAACACCCAGACCCATAACAGAAATCTAACTTCATCATTCAGATGTCTGCCTGGCCGGGGATCGAACCCGGAAGCCAATGCGTGTCAGACCGGTATGGTGACCGCTCCGCCACGCGGGTCTTATGGCACAGAAAAAGATTTTAATGTGGTCCGCACTAGTATAATTTGTGTAGAAACCGATATAATAAACTCAAAATATGTAGCGTCCCACAAGTTTACACATGCCACATCTTTACTAATAAAAAGTGGGCAGACGAGACGAGTTCGGGCAGAGTCACGTAGCTCTTGTACACACCGGGACCCAATCAAGGTGGAGGATCCGCTTTGAAATTGGAATCATAGCGACATAGACGTAACAAGTTTCTTTCAATTGAAACGATAACTCGTCGGTAACGAAGTTTAGCCTTTAATTCCGCGCCCTATACGTATGGGTGGTTGTTTTAATTGATCTTCGCTCCTATTCGTGACGCCCGATTGTGTCCGCCGCCGCGCTCGATTTGTCAAGTCTTAACTTCAATTTATATTTATATTTTAACGCTTTCTAAAAATCTAAAGACCTCTTTTCCCTATGAATCCCTCATTGGAATTTCTTCGGCATTAGTAGTTAGCAAGTAGAATAGGGAAAATAATGTTGTTTTTCTTTAATTTTTGTTATTTTATATGTACACTATACGTAGGTAAACGGTACATGAGTAAATGTTTATAAATATTTAGTAACAATATACACATACAATAATGGTAAATAAGAAACTTAAACTATATCTTCTTGATATATTTTTGTTATGTTATGTTTACAAAGTATTTATTTACACACATGTTTGTAGTATACAAAGTGATTATTCCAAGAAAATGATTACAGTCCACTGCTCGCAAGATTTGTGTTTGAATAAAAATCATTTTTTCTTTACGTTAAGATTACGTTAGCCGTTCATTCCCGCTGCAGGGACATAAAGTCGAGTGACATTCACATTCGAGATTAGTTTTTCAATCTCTACCAAAGAACTCGAGGGGGATCCAGTGTATTGGATTTCAAATTCGTTATTACAAGTTGCTTCTCACTTCACAAACGCGAGATTTTTTTCGCGACGTACAGTGGGCACCCGGCCTTTATATTACGTTTCTGTTGACACGGCACGGACAAAGTTTATGGATTTCGCAATACCATTGACACGTCCTTCTTTTGGGTCCAGACGTGTGTATACAAAATAAGCCTTACTACATGATGCACACATTATGTAGTGTTGATTTGTGAGACACGTGAAAAAGTTGCTTTTTTTCTCCTGTCAAACAACGAGGTTACATGACCTACTGTTTTTTTCATAGTTCAAAATCACTAGCCTAAATAATTGGACGTACAAATTGGATTGGTTCGACTCCGGAGACATTACCGCCATACCTATTTTTCCCTAAAAACGCAATGCTGAAGAGGGAGTAAGGGAGTTTTTTATAATGTGGAAGTAGCTAACGACCATGCAGTCCACCCGATGGTTATGGCTACTGCCGTTCATGGAATTATTATTCAACCCTTTTCCACCTGAGGGGCGACCGCTCCCGCGGGAGCTCCTGGGGTTGGGCACCTCCGACCATCAGGAGGGCAGTGGCCCTTAGCTCGATGATAACCGAAGTAGTCCGCATCACTCACTAAATAGTGGGATTGGTATATACACTTTGATATTGCTTCTCTACATTGTAATATTTTAACTAATATTACAGTGTTGTGAATTCATATTAAGTTACCGGGGGTTTATTAACCCCCTAGAGAACTGTCCCTTCCCCCCCCCCCCTTCTTCCGTATCGCTGACACGGCCGTAGTATAGGATAGGCTAGGAGGGTAAAAGTCCCCGCGAACGTAATCAATCCTAGATAAGATCGGCGTCTTACCGGAGGTTGGCCACGGATGCGTTGCTACCCCTGAGAACTAAATTGGAACGCCTCGGATAAGTATGTTTCCTTTATCACACCCTTCCGACAACACGGCAGCGCTTAACACTGCGTTTATTAAGTAAAAGTACGTAAGATATAGGTGCATATCCGAGGCATTCCAAGTTAGTTCACAAGTCAATATAAACTTTTTGAAATTCATGTGGTCGGTAATGCCTACAAAGAAAATTATCAAACATAAAATATTCAAAACAATAGATAAAATCAAAACACAGGGTATTGATTATCTATTACAACAATAAAGTAGCTATCGTGTATTCTCAGTCTATTTGTCTGTTTCAAAGAATAAACAATGCGGTCTCGCGGCATCGCGGCATACTAAATGCCGTTACAGTTCTTCATTTCTCCAAGAAAACCGGGAAAGTCTGAGATAGTGATAAGTTGTGACATGAAGAGAAACAAACCCCGACTTAATAGAAAGTTAACTTAATTCAAGTACCTACTGTTAAGGGACTTAGAACACGGATGCGTCTCAACATTACAAAGACATTATAGTTTCAAGACAATGCAAGTGAGGAATGGAGTTTGTGTAAGGACTTGTTTGTTAGTTAGCTGATAGCGAATAGCGAGTACAGTGGAGTTACAAAGATAATTATTTGTGACAAGTGTTTCAAGTTGAATATTTAAATTGTTGTACATGTCATTTAAAACTATGAAGTGAAATTCAAACTTTTTTGACTATTATGTATCTTTTGTATTTAACTTTAGGTATATAAAAATACTTATCACCAAAAATTAATAAAATTCTTTCTCCGGATAAATTATTTAATCTAATAACATAAAATAATTGTATTTCAAATCAAATTTCAAAAATATAATGTAATATACTTTCCAATGTAGTTCTAAACTGGTTGTTAAAGAAGACGTCACCTTTGCCTTCTTTAATTACAGTGTCAAAATTATCTTGTTCTCTTCACCATCTCTTACACCATCACGATTGTGCATGTACCTTCAGAATGTATTCTATGATGGGCCGACAGCCGAGTCTGGATGTGTGAGCTTAAAATTCATAAACAATTTACATAAATCCTATGGTAGACATATACGAAGCGACATACCGTGCTACTGCGTCCAAACATTATTTGTTCTATTATGCAATTCAATTTCAAGAAAAGACCTGAAGACGACCCGTGGTCGTATCGAACGTAGTAGTCACATGTACAATACATACATACTATTGTAATATTTTCATAAGACTCTATTCTACCCTCCTCAGTATACCTAGTATTGCCTTAACTATGACCTGATTTGTATCTCAATTTTATTAGAAATCAAAGAGGTTGCTTATTGCAGGAGAACGATAAAAATCAATTAACATTTCTTTTATTGTTTTAGATAGAAATCGTACACAGCGCGGTAGAGATTGCCGCACTTGAATAAATGACCCCTGTTTAATTGTATAAATCATAATAATAAGTGCGATATTTACAATCCCAATCGGTACCCGAAGAGTAACTTCGGCCTTTAGAATAGGTAAGTAGGATGTGAAAAAGAATCCTTATTTTTTATGTTAAAAATACTTTGATAGGCACGAACTTAAGTTTGTAATTAGGTTTATACGTACAGTTCAACACAGTATGGTTGTTTAAAACTTACCTATACTAAATCTAACATGCGAAAATACTTATGAAACAAAATCTTGTTTGACTTAAGCCAACACGTTTGCATAGAGTTTGCCTTCGGAACCCTTGATGCCACATCGCGCGCCCGCCCAGATTGAGGTGTCACTCGCCAGTATTTGTAATCATCCAATGACATTCGCCACTTCACTCAAAGCACGCGTCAATCCCCATTAAAGGCGGAACAGTAAACCACCTATTTTCCGATTTTGATGTGAGCTCCTACATATTTATTACTTTGAAGAAGTTTCGTCAATGATGTGAGGCTACAGAAATCAAATATATCAGAATGTACCTAAAAGCCTTATTCGATTTTCAGTTTCAGTCTCCGCGACTTTCGTGGTGATTAAGTTTCCATTTACAATTAGATATCGACGATTCTGCTTAGGGCGCGAATCGATACGTCGTCAAATAGAAAAAAATGTCCACGATGCATCGGCCCCCGCTTTTGGGGCACTTGACGCGCATAAATCGCGTATAGCGACCCCGCTGCCTAGATTGAGATGTCATTCGCCACGATTTGTAAGCACCCAGTGACATTTACCACTCGTACTAACTCGCTCCGATCGCGTTCAATCTGACTTGTTGTCCGAACTCTAAATTAGATTCATGGCGCTCCAGACGATTCGCCTAATATCCTTTTTTTGAAATATTAATCGCTTTGATTCATTATTTATTAATCTATATAATGTTTATTTAATTGCATGTGCGTCTGGTATGATATTGCTTGCGCTCTTTTTCAACACATTTCTTATATTCAACAATAAAGGGATGTGAAAAGTCTTCTTTAATAAGACCGGTCTATGGATATCAAAATAAATATTATCTTTATTTATTTTGTAGACATTATCTTTTTTAAAATCGTTATTTAATATATCGTCTGAAAAAAAACCTTATTCCCATATCTCACTAACCGACATTTATCCTGTGTTACCACAAGCTTCCTTGCCGCATTCTCAAGCAGTGAATAGAATAATTACTTACCGCACACAGACCCCTACCAATGTCAACTTTAGAAATATAGCGTCAATTCACTGATTGAGATGTCACATAAAGATTTATAAGTACTCACCGACATAGATGACATTCATTGCGGTCACGTGGTAACATGTTTACTAATCGTCCGATGAAACTAATCAGTTGGCCTGTAAGCACGATTAGAACGGTAATTCTACGTTAACGTGTTAAACATGATTTTGCCCGCAGGCATACACTCGGATTTCACGTAACAATTTCTGATTAACACCCTTGTTTAACGTTAGGGGTATACTTGGAAACGTTACTGGTAACGTTAATATAAAGTAACTAGCAGTACACGGCGGTTTCATCCGCGCTTAAAAAATGCCTATTAACGTGAATGATCTGGTGAATTGAGAGTTTCTGTATGGCCTGTCTGTATAAAACGATGCCCATAAATAAGACGAAACTCGACATGAAAGGTACTATTTAAGAATTTTGTCATCCGTGCCCCCTAAAAGGTCACGGTTTGACTTAGGTACATCATTTTCTATATTAGATAAACTGTGGTCCAAGCATTTCTGAAATTATACAACTGTCATTGATTCACTTGAAACAGAATTTTTACATATTCACCAATTTTAACGAAATGTTTTTTTTTCTTATCAACTAAAAAGCAGCTAGAATTAGCGAATGCAATGCAAACTGAGCCTGTCTTTACTTTGTAAATTTCAATTTGAGGACGTAAAATAAGCAAACTAAGAGGTACTGCAGTCTCTCGTGTTTTAACCTTCCAGCTTTGCAGCTGCACACGTGGATAAATATATAAATGGTCCGTGTTTTTGTGGCACGTATGAGGATAATTACCTATATACGAAACGGTAGGATGCATGTTGGTATGGATGTAACCATACCAACCAGATCTAGGAAAGGGCAAACGATATCTTTGCAGGAAATTGTAACCTAAAAGATAAAGGCAAATCATTAAGAGAGTCTTAATTTACTACAATCGCATAATGGGACTACCAAGCAATGGCAAGCCAGCAGGATTGAGGAAATTTAAATATGTTATGGATAATGCTCTGTATCTTCGACATTATACACCATGCCAACAGATTTGTAACATTTAAAATCACCGGGTACTTGTTCCATATATATTTTTTTTTATCCCATGTACTGACTCGTTCCTTGGTGGTACTATAGCCAGCGAACCGTAGACTTCGCGTGAGGCAACACTGGTCATTGCGCGGCGCAGAGCTCATTTTTCTAAATTGGTAATATCTTCTAAATGCAATGTCCGATTTGAGTAATTCAAAAAATATGAAATTTTTTTTTGGATAACAATTAATATGAAGGTATAGTTATCATGGTCTGATAT
>DWTU01002739.1:0-11136 GCA_018251515.1 Cecropterus confusis
CAAATATATTTATAATTAATTATTATAAAAATATATGTAATATGATGAATAAAGAATAGGACCTGTAAAGAATAAAACGTTCCTGCAAAAGTCCCTTGTTTTACCTGCCATCCTGTGTAATCTACTTTCATCACATCTCGCAGACAATCTCAACTAGTGTTCCCTTACAAAAAGAAATATCTATGTATACATATAAAATTATTTTTTCAGGACTTCTACCAACCATTCAAAGGTTGTCTGAAGGGTCTCAGGATGAACGATCAATACGTAACGGACATCTTATTCCGTGTGAATTCTCTAAGATGCACGGATAATGTGGAAGACGGCGTTTACTTCGGGCCGTCGAGCAATGTGCACAGTAATTATCTCAAAGTAAGTTTTAATGATAATTATTTTTAAAAATATATCCTTATAACCTTGTACAAAGTGATAAGGATCCCAAATGTATATTCCATTTATCCATCCTTGAAATGCATCATAAAAATTGCTTTTCTATCTGTCCGGCTGAATAGCTAAATGACACAAGTGATTTTTCTAGTCGGCTGAGAATAAAAAGCTAAAAACTTCAGTTACAAGAACACACTCGCTTATGCTATATAATATTATAACTAAAGTTACTTACATTATATTTAATACATGCAATATCTGTAATTGTGTGAAAACGTCATTTTAAAATGGATAATTTAAAGAACAAACAAGAATAAATTTATTGGAGATAATTGACATGACAAGAGAGTTTTTTTTGTTTTCTTGATGCGCCGATTTCTTCTAAAGAAAAGCGCACAAAATCGTAAAATGGAAAATACATCTAACTTTTTAGGGGAGGGTATAACAAACTACATTCTTATAGGCCTCCTAAACAGCCCTTTAAAAGGGTGATCCCCCTTCCCACAAACGGAAGTCCTCGATCCCCCAGATTAGTAGTGCGGAGCACTGCTACCTTTGAATACTTCACGTTTCTATGTAAAAACATTCCAAAACATAATTTACACCAATCCCTTAACCTGATATGAATTTTATTATTAACTAATTTTTATTCATTTCAGCTCCAAGAAAACTTCAAAGTTGGTTACGAGATATCAATCTCCATGGAAGTAAAGCCACGGAACTCTACCGGTCTGCTGTTGAGCGTGAGCGGTAAACGTGATTTCATGGTCCTAGAGCTTTTGGAGAATGAAGTAGTGGCGAATGTCGAGAATGGGAAAGGTCCCTTCCACGCCAGCTACAAGTTGGGCAATAAGTCCTCGCTTTGTGATGGAAACTGGCACAGAATTCACGGTAAGCATTTCATTGTATCCTAGCGTAATGTAATTAATTAATTGTGTAACATTCATTCTGTGGAATTCAGCGAAATCAATTTAATGTCACCTAAAATAACAATACAAAGAGAAATTATCCTGTGACTTAAAAATTACCAATAGATTCTTTATTCTGTTTAATAATTCTTTATTTTCTGTTTATTTATTATATATCACCTGAAATAAACATGACTCACATGACTGCATTTCTAATCTCCAAATGTAAAGATTATCAAACAGACATTTTTGCCTGATGTTATTGATCAATATACACGAACATATATTAGATAATTAGGGACAAATGGACTCAAAAACGTACTCTACTGCTATAATACATTTAAGACCAACCACAAATGCATCAATAAGCCAAAGTTCAAAAAACTTATCTGAATGTTTCTTTAAGAGACAGCTATTACATTCACAAAGATTATCGCCCTTTTACTAATAAACAATTTATTTCAGCTGTAAAGTCCCGTCACGTGGTGTCAGTGGGCGTGGACGGACACTTTTCTGACGCCGGTCTCGGTCAGTCTGGCTCTACGGACACTCGCTCGGCGCTCTACATTGGAGGTCACGAACGACCCATCTCCAAGGTGAAGGGCGTCCGCTCCAGGCGAGGATTCACCGGCTGCATCAGAAACATCGTCATCAGGGAATACCCAGTCCACATTCCCTTGACGGCAGCTGGTAGAAACACACACATCGGCGTCTGCCCTAATGATTAATACGATACTAAAAATACAGTATTGTTTAACATGCCTAATGAAATATATTATCCTTCTGTACTCATATTATTGTGCTTATGTATTGTTATTATGTATTATTATCCTTTTTTTTTTTCAACAATTTGAATTGAAGTATTTTATGTATTTTATAAGGTTGACCTAACTGTATTTATTGTAAACGGAGAATCCATTGATACATATATACATGTTCTACTTTTGTGAACAGATAATTTTATACAAAAGTATCAAATCTCAATCGTAATTTTGTAAACAGGAACAAATAATTATATAAGATGTCTTCCTTATTATTTCTATACGTTTACCGAAGTTTTAACTTAATACAAACGCCAAAGATATGCCCATACAAGTTTTATTTACAAGTTACAAATATATATTTGCTTATATAAATACACTACCTAATTGATCTAACCCTAGTTTTATTTCCTTTTTCCTGTATAACCAGCGATCACCATTCCGGTCCTACACGCAGAGGTTTCCGGGCTTAATCCCGGCCAGACAGATATATGAATAAAGAATTTATATTTTCTCCTGGGATTGCTTGTTTGTATTTTTGCCTATGTGCGTGTTCATGGCATTAGGATTATCTTCCGTGTAGTGGGACACGGAAGATAATCCTAATGCAACGAGATAAACGAAAGGTTTAAAAGTGGAAAATAAATGATTATCATTTATTTCAATCAGATACACGTTAACATACACAGGTACACGTTAATACCGATAACAGTTAACATGTTTTTTTTATTCATTGTTTATTTATTATTGTTGATTAACATTAGGTCCGCTCGACAGTTTTACCTGACTGAAATCTTTCTGTCCACCCTAAGCATCATGCCCCTTTTACAGTAGACATATGATGTTAAATCCGAATTTTACAATATGTCTCACATGACTAACGAAGGGGTACCAATGAGCGACAAGAACCAATGATCGACATTTTTTTCTGTAATTCACCAAATATGTGGACACTGTGCAATATGTATGCTTCCTGCTACCATGCAGTGACACTGGAAAGAAATCCGCCATTTGGTTTAATATGGGCCGCGTAAGAACTGAGTCCGGCTAGTGTTCCTCCTGAAACAACGGTATTTCTAAGCGGAATCTTTAGGAAAGTAACTACAGTGTTTGTTCATTATCTTGGTGTATTGAAACCTATTTGCGTTTGATGTTTTATATGGCGCATTATGGAAATTATAGAATCATTTATTGTTTTTAAAAAAGTTTAAAACTTATTTATTTGCTGGTGTCGATAACTGGTTCTTAAGAAAATTACTTTCTCCAATTACCGAGAATTGTTTTTTTAAATGTTTTGTTAACAAGGGTCTCTTCTTCTTCTTCTACATCTAAAGATTTGAATATATTTAAAATAGGTTGATCCAAATAAAGTTAAACACGATAGACAAATTTTAGGTCCATTAATCGACACGGTGTCGGTTATTGTATTTAAAATGTGGCGATAATTAGTTCTTACTAAGAAAAATAATTAATGTCGATAATTGGTTGGCACCAAGAAAAAGCTACACTCCCGACCGGATGAAGAGAAAGGTTGAAATAGTAAAGAATGGCGATAAAACATGGTGCACAATTTAAAAACAATATATAAACATAATTGAGAAGTAATTACGTATTGAACAGAAACATTTAATTACGGACTAACGTATAAAATCAGTCTACGAAACATGGTGATATGACACTTCTAACAGGTACTCATTTCTGGTAATAGTTAATAACTGGCTGTTGTCGATTACTGGGTGCCGATTTTTGGAGTTCTTGTGTCGATAATTGGAGAATTTAATAATATTTTTAAGGATTTAATACTATGTATATATAGTCTATTAATAATATATTTAGTCTATTCATATCTGTAGAACATATTATAACGTGATCAATTTTAATTGTATTTAAAACACGATTAAAATACTCGTAATTGTAGAAACAAAGATTCAATCTTCTAAAAGTGTTAATTATTGGTGCCACTACGTTATATAGTACCTATGATATGATATGATAATAAATAATCCTAAATCCTTTGTTTTATGTCTAAATATCTGCTAACATCCATACTTTCATTACATTCATACTTACATTATGCAAGTTATTGCTATAAATTTATTTAGATTATAAATAACGAATTTATGACGAATTTATATCTGGATAAATTAAGCACACATTTATTCAAATCAGTCATTATATCGGATCACAGATTTTGAGGAAATGTGAAATTATATGCAGTAAATTTTCGGATTCTGAATATATCTTCTTATGGTCCAAATTTTATGTTT
The DNA here is from genome assembly GCA_018251515.1 of Cecropterus confusis. Lineage (NCBI taxonomy): Eukaryota > Metazoa > Arthropoda > Insecta > Lepidoptera > Hesperiidae > Cecropterus > Cecropterus confusis. Next base: position 4,324 of record DWTU01002739.1, read on the forward strand.
ATATGTTTTATGTAATTAAATCAAAAATAATGTTAATCTACAGATAATGGTGTGATAAAAGAGGTAAACAGTAATTTATACCCATGCCTGTCTAAAGTGGTATATTTGATGATACCTTTAAAAATCTCGATAATAAAAATGACCATCAACGATTTCGTGCTAATTGCTTATTAAGTATTAACAAGTAGCTCTATATCCACAACGAAACGCGGCATTATAATAATATAGTTACTTCTATGCCTTCTTTGATTAAATAAATATTAATAATACAAATAAAATCTACATAACATTCGTAGGCTTTTATCTCCTATCTAGAAAAACAGATATACATATATTAATCCATATTTTATTAAGCTCTAATTTATCATCCAAATATGACACTAATTGTACTTATTAGTGCTTGTGTCTGTACGGGCAGTTAATGCCATAAAATATGCAACTTAAGTTGTCCAATGGATTAATTAATATACAGTGCCTTTACACAGACGTAATAAGCAAAATAGATGCACCTTCTAGTTTTTCACAGTCCGTAATGATCACGAAGTGCCGCCGTACGCATCACGAATATTCCATTCATTATCAACATTTTATGACCCTAACGCTGCTGGCGGTAAGTGCGGCGTAGTCGACTGCCAATTGAGTACACTTATGTCCCAACAATAGTCGGCTTCATTAGGCGACGTATGTCGAGCGTTACCCGTGACGCCCTCGGCTCCATTAAATCCGTGAAGTTTGCAATGAAAACACTCGTTCCAAACCATCTTTATTGCAACAATGCATACTTATAATTTATGTTGTTGACAGCCGAGACTAAAAGCACCGCGCGATTCCCGCGACGCCCCGCGTCTGCATTTTATTATCTAGCGCGATCCGGGACAATTTTTGTCACCGACGCAAATCCCATTCACAAAAAAGCTGTTGAACCTCGTCACGGATATATAAAACATAAGAAGCAAACGACGACAAAGGCCGCGGCGGCGCGGCGCTCGATATTCAATTGGAACACATTATAAACCCCCAAACCCGTACCTACTTACTTACGTTTCAACGGAATATCCTCATAAAAGAAACGATCCACGAACTCGACAAATCCTTTGGCAAGAACATGAAGTAGGGCAGATCGTCAGACAAGCTGAATGCGACCTCCGAACGTCGGCCCGTTGTACCTATGAACGGAAGGAGCTTTATATGAAATTTGGACCCAGGCGCCGCCCACTTTACTACGAATAGGAAATCCGGGAGCGAGGAGCGGTTACGCACAGTTACACGCCTGAGACCAGCCTCCCCTCTCGTCACACGCCCCCTCGCGCCCCCCAGCCTCCTCCCGGACCCGCACACCCTCCGGCCCTCGGCCGGGTTATGCCAATTCACTCGACGATTTATACACCGACAAAATTAAAGCAATTTTAAACGTTCAGCAACACCGGCTCTGTTTCAACATGGAACAACACGCACTCACTAAAACAATATTAACCGAAGTAGCGACCATCGATTAACATTCACACTCGCACTCGCATTTCAAATTACACTACAACGAAATGAGAATATTCGCAGTGCACACTTATAGGTTACAAAATGACGCAAAATGTAAGCATGAAATAAATCAACATCCAACAGTCAACCCGTTACGGTACGATTTTCGATTTCGTTCGAATGCGATTGTATCCATCGGATCTATTAGCATAAGAGACTCGGAAATTGACTGGAAGATGTTGCGTAAGAGATCGAACTCAACGAACCTTTGTTAGATTTAATTTTATCGTCTTGCTCCTTGTCTTCGTCGGAGAGCATCGTGTCGTCGTCATCGTCCGTCTTATTCTTGGGCTCCCATGTCATCTTGTTCTCCTTCTTGAGGCGGCGGCGTGCGTTCGCGAACCAAGTCGACACTTGCGTCAGCGTCATCTTCGTGATAATGGCGAGCATTATCTTTTCTCCCTTTGTCGGATATGGATTCTTCTTGTGTTCGTTGAGCCACGCTTTGAGCGTCGCGGTGGATTCTCGCGTCGCGTTTTTCCGCCTAGCAGCTAAATCGTATCCAGCACCGTATCTGTTGACAAACACACGTTTATACTTATACCTACTAAATCGATTCAAAGACGCTTCCGGCCATAAACGCTCGCATAATGACGTTAGGTAAACGAAATGTGAATTGAGCCACAATTTTGGAGTGAGTCTAAATTGGTACAACATGAGCTTAAAAGAAAGTACATATTACAACAATAACGGTGGAACGGATATTATACAAGGCACGGAAATTTGAAACATAAATAGTCATTTTACAATCATCCTTTCTGCATTTAATATAATTTACATACGAGTACAAGGCATGCAATACGTCGGGGCGTTTACAGGGAACAATATACCGGATTTTAAATTCGTAACAGATAGGCGTTTTATTTGCGGCAATAGATCTCCCGTAACGGCAACAAAAATAAAGCTATCGCGGCACGAAGCGACATTGGGAGCAGTTTTGGGGCCGACGGTCCCATTTGCATCCGCATTCTAAACGTAATTGTGGCGAAACGTTCTTCCCCCCGACGGAGTTCGTACCTGACTTCGATTTTCTCGTCGACATGACAAAGGCGCGGTCTGAGGGGCCCAATAAATAGGTTCCGCGCGTGAAAATAGTTAAAAAATAGTCCCGCATGGCCGCATGTTCACGCAAATTGGAACGTTCAGAGCGGTGTTTACAAGGTTTGGTATCGAAAGCATTTCACTCGGATTTTCGCACGTGAGGTGAATTTGATTCGCAATAGTGATAGAATTTGTACTTACTTTGTTGTGACGCTTTGATTTAGTTGGTACTGTATATTGGTTGGTATAATTTGGATAGTGCTTTCAGTATGAGTTTGTTATATTTCCTCAAAACACCATTGTAAACGTTATCCCTAAAATTTACATCCCATATATTCATTTTCGTTTTCGAATATACCTTGGTATGTCCTTTGCGATTATAGGCGAATATATAAAGAACGATTGTTTTAACGAAACGTTCTAAACCCGTATTATGGGCACAGAATAACGTTCTATATCTTGCATGGTGTATAAAAACAAATATATGAAATGTTCGTCGCATACATTAAAACAGTACTTTTCATAAAAAAGTTTAACCATATTTTAAGAATTATCATAAGTGCCCGCGAAACAAATAGAGCGAAACTGTTACGAATACGAACCTTAGCGCAACTAAGTTTCGCACACGTGTTCTTAATACGTAAGTTGCGTAGAGGGCGGGCACAAGAGGTTGCATCTCAGTGCAATGAGGGCGTCGCAGCGCAGGCGTTGGCAGCGTGGGCGTTCGTACGGATCGATCGGGTCGCCATCTTGCGTACCGGACAACACCGGTTAAGGCGACCGTTGGCCGGTGAGGCGGCCTTCACGTAACTCGATTACGAACGCGTTAATTCAATGCGTGCATCATGGCCGCCCTTTTAAAACTTTCAGCTGAAGTAATATGAGCGAGTGAAGATTGTTATTTTTTATCGTTTTCTTTCGTGAACTTTGTTTTGTTTCTATATTGTTATACGTCGTATTATTTTCATTTAGTTTTAAAGGATTAGAAGATTTCTTTCGTTTATATTTACTTATGCCGTTTCTTTTAATTAATGTTACATTAAAATACCTAACTTACTTTTAAGATGTTTTTTTCATGTATGTGAAACATTTGTTCAAACTTAAATGTGAATAAAAAGATATATGAGATATTAAAAATTAGGAGCAGGTAGTTCAAGAATATGTGATTAAAGTTCATTAAACTCTATGTCGTTTGAAACTGAACCCGTAATTTGATGTGTAATTAATATTTTTCAGAGCCACTTTTTGAGAACTTTTCGTTACATGACATTCGTCACAAGCCGAAACAGCGCTGAACGAGTGAACCGTTTTAGGTATTTTTGAAAACATTTTGCTATCTATATCAATACTTTGTTTCGAAAGCGAGCACTTAAGTAAAACGTATTAATGCCTGTGTCAAAGGCGTATCCACACAAAGCCTCGGAAACCAAACCGCATTAGTTTTACACGAATAAGCTCTCCAGAAATTTGCGCGGTTAGCGGTGACAGCGGCGGGGGATAAAAACGTAGCGCTGAAACTGTTTCGTCAAATTAATGGTGGTGTGTGAGTTTTCAGCGCTGTAACCGCTGGGTTGTTTGTTTCTTAAGCTGGCTAATTAATTTAGACAGTGCGCTCTTTCGTCGCTCCGCGTAAAGTGAGGGGTTGGAAGGGCATTTTAAGACCGTGGCCCTTGATTTTCAGTTCGCATTGTTTAATACTAATGATATTTGCTTACAAAGATTGGATACTTTTCATTCCTTTATAGATGGTGGATAGGTAGGAACTAACACCATCAGATATTTATTAGAAAAAAATTACGATAGTCTAGAACTTATGATCAATGAACATATTTTGTCAGCAATTCTTAATATATAAAATAGTATTTTTCTTATTGGAACTTAAAATGAAAATGTTCAGAGTTTTTGATTGATTTACAGATTACCTACCTTGTTATGTATTTCGCACGTTTCGACGCTAAAACTTAGCTAATTTAAGAATAAAGTAGGTACATTAAAACATAACGAGAAAATCAAAAGTATTTTAAGAATTAAATCACTATCTGACATTCTGATTGATGTTAATTTAATTCAATAAAAACTTATAATATTATTTGTAAGCGATTGTAAAATGTAAAATATATAGTGAAATTTGTAGAGCGTTGTCATCGCAAGATTATTTTTATTTCACAACGGGCGGAAATAAGCAGTATACTGTTAATTCGAGACTTAAAACGCGGGAACAGTCGTCTTAGTTCTAATTATGTTTTGTACAGGACCAACAAATGTTTGGATTAATTCATCTTGACGTTTCCTGTCCGGATTATCGAGCGGGGAATCTTCGTAATATTCAAAAGTACATTTTAAACAGAGATACTTAATTATTCTTTACTTTTATTAAATATGTACCTATCTTTTGTACCGATTATTTGTGTATAATTTTTAAATACTAAGTTAACTTTATGTATTGAAGGTGGTTGAACTCTGTGTTCAATTGTAGAGGCACGACCGCCTACAATATTCCTGCCTAACAACGGCGATGATAAGCGCTGACTATGTCCGGATTTGAAGAGAGTTAAAAGGAAGTATTGTTTATCCAAAGCGTTCCAAGTCCTCAAGAATAGCAACGCACCTATAGTTAAAATCAGGTAATTCTTTAACAATATTTGGGGCTGATTATGTGTCCGTGGATATACGTATGCCTCGAATGTCGGACGGAAAATATTTTGATTATTATATACTTTAAACTTACAAATATTAGTATCAACAAATTATCAAAGACAATGTTAGTTGTAAATTATTTGATATGTATTCGACGATATGGAGTTAGTTATTTAAATTAGGCTGTGTACTGTGTTGTACTTAGCTATTCATGCCGTATAAAGGTTTTCATGTCCGGAAACGGTGGTAAGACAGAGTTAGTGGATCTGCAGTTTAAGTTCAGTATAAATCTCTAGTCAATATTAGATTCTTGAAATATGACAAAAAAGCAGTTAATAGAATAACGATGTGTCGTTACACATCGTTGTTGGCACCACACGTTTGGGGTGTCGGTCTTGACGAGCTACAATCTCTCTATCTTCCTGTGCATGTCGTAAGAGGTGACTAAGAGAAAAATCCAAAACAGGAAGCAGCGTCTTTTTATATAACATTAACACCCGCTAATCACCTATGTGTACCAGGCGCACTAGACTATTGTCTAAAAACTTTTTTTTTATAGTATGGAAGTAGCAAACGAACATGCAGCCCACCTGACGGTAAGTGGTACTGCCACTCATGGACATCTGTAATCCTAAGTAAGATCAAAGTCTCACCTAAAATTAGCGACAGATGCGTTGTTACCCCTGAGGACTAAGATGGAATGCCTCGAGAAAGTATGTCTTTAACCACACCCTTCAGACCAGAACACAACAGCGCATTAAACTGCTCTTATTAGGCAGAAATATGGAGGTGGTGCTTCCGAAGTCCACCCATAAAGAGTTCTACCACCTTTATTTATAATTAGAGGAGGTTTAAGTTTAATTAGAGGAAGTTCAGCAATGACCACTAAATACTTATGGCCAGAAAACAGTTTTTAAACAACGTTGACCTGTTTTATATGTTGAAATTTTAGTGACTGGTATAGATTGTTAAATGTTATGAATATGGACACCGCAACAAGTGCTGTCAATGTATGTAAATGAATGATGCTGCGGATATTTCGACAATAGTACAACCTAACCAATTTCAAGAAAAATTCCATTAGATTTAATCTACCTATAAGTGTAAGCATTGAAATATATACCTATTATATGACCTGTTATTTATTTCTTAACTAAAATTTCTTAATAAAAATCTAAGCATAAGAGGAGAATATATATAAAAACTTTAATTTTTCTTAAAACTTAAATTGTTACTTGAACAATAAACTTCGGATTTAATCTATAAGAACCTAATCATATTTATCTGTGTGTGGTACGGTGATCCATATTTAGCTTCTTACCTTATTTTGTTAGTAACATCTTCCTGATATTATAAATGCGATAGTTTGTGACGATGTATGTTTGTTTTTACTCTTTCATTCTAGTTCTGGTCGGATTTCGCAGAAATTTAGCGCACAGATATCTCATGATCATGACCAAAATCTACCCGAGCCGTGGGAGCAACGCCGGGTTATGTGGGATTTTTACCGCACTAAAACCCCCCTGGTGGCCGTCCTCAGCGCTGTGTGGAGGACTCCGGGATCTCCAACGGAACGCAACCGGAGTCTTCCAAGCGCAATGC
>DWTU01002740.1:0-11136 GCA_018251515.1 Cecropterus confusis
GCCGAAGTCGAAGGTGCTAGCAAGTTTTTTTTTTTGTAGACGTTTTTTTTTTTATTTATTACGTGAAACATGAAATAGCAAAAAAATATTAACCTCATTAAGGCTATTGCAAATTAAATGTGTCAGGCGTTAACACTTTCAGTCCTCTTAGAGACATGTATATTTATAGTTACTTATCTTAGTTTCGAAACATCCGACATTTTGGAAAATTATGGGTTATGCGTGTTTTTACACACTAATAACTTCCTCGGTAACCGCACTACGTATATATGGGACCTCCGGGGGAACGCGTCACTTACTAAAATATGGGTACAAGTTTCCGACAAAAAAACACCTTCGGCTTCGGCCAAAATAGGCCGAAGTTTTGGCCGAACTCGAAGGTTCTAGCAAGTTTTTTTCATAGAATAGAAGTAGCAAACGAGCAGCCCACCTAATGGTCAGTGGCTACTGCCGCCCATGTACATAAACAACCCTAGGTAAGATCAAAGTCTCACCTAAGGGTAGCCACAGTTGCGTTGCTACCCCTGAGGACTAAGATGGAATACCTCGGAAAAGTATGTACTTAAATTACTAATACACGATACTGTGAAGGCGACGGTGAAGCGAAATAGTAACGGAAAACTTCATTGTGGGCTTGCCTCGTCAGTTATGTATGAACATTCTTCGGACTATTATTATTTTAGAAAAGGAGCATATAACTTTTAATCAGCTTTAGAAGTTATTTATATCCAATCAACATAAATCTTTATCTACAAAATTAAAAATCTTTAAAAAAAAAAAAACAGTTTAAGCCAACTTAGAATTGAATTTCTTATGGTTTTTGAATCTTCGGCAGGTCGGCAGGTCGGCGGTTCGGCTTTGGCTTCGGTCAAAAATCGACCTTCGGTCGGACACTATTGGGTATACAAAGGTAATTAAAACGCCTGTTCGTTTTTTGTAGGCAGTAAACAAGATTGATGTAAGTACATAATTGGAGTACTTACGGACGCGGGTTAATCTGGACACATTACATCAAGACACGAGTTAAAGCTTGCCATGACTTGCAGTTGCAATGAAACTCCGTCTTTAACGAAGGACATTATTTAAGACTGTAGGCCTCTTTTTGTTCTTACGGAAGAAACCTTCAAAAGGTACCTGACGCCGTGAGTAGTTGGGCCCATCGCACGGCCCGGTCTGTACGATGGTATGCGACCACACATACCGTCGTCCTTGCCGGGGTCTCTTGCCTGGACGGTACGAGCTCTCTTGCTGCCTACAACCCCGGAAGCCACTTTTAATTGCCTGCTACGATAAGCAGGGGATACCGTAACCCTATTCTGATCCCGGAACTACAGGGATGTAGTTCAAACCCTTATGAGCTAAAAGATTTAAACAGTAGCAATAAATAAATCACACGTGTTAATATAAATAAAAATATATGATTTGGTCTTTATGGAGGTACCTACAATATAAATATCCAACGTTTGCATGAAAATTAGGTCCGTCTACCGTTTCCTTTGTATTTATTTATTATAGACCTAACGCTTACTTAGTATCTTATACTAAGTAAGTTTTATTTCAGATAGTTCTCATGAATAAAAGGAGTGAATGTGTGAAACAAATGTTATTTTAACTTCAAATAATTATGATTATAATAAGTAAATATCTACTATTTTATATGTAATTACCAAAGTTCCAGTGAATTGAAATAGAGTATTTATGTATCTATAATTCTCTTACTTCCCGGCCTATAGCAACTTCCAAAATATCCTATTGCAATGTTTAATGGTGTTCTGTAAGGTCTGTTGATTTATTTCTTTCTATATACTAATTCTTCTTTTTATTTATCATAATTTTACTTCCAAACACTAAAAGATAAAAATAGTTTATGTACACCTACTTTTATGAGCTTTTTTATAACGATTCCAAATACAATCAATTTTTTTCTTGTCATCGCCATACGCGTATGACTATGATATGTGTTACGTGGATATCAAAATGACAACCGAATGTTCCTTACACCGTTCATGTCATCGAGGTTTGCACAAATGTAAATTAAATTTGTAGGAGCTCCCATTACTAGCTCCTATTGTCGTGTTCTGCATGATATGTAGGTATTATAATAGAATTTTGTGACATTTATTAACGCATCCTTTGAATATACGAGTCGAGGCAACTTTAATGAAAATTGTCGCTAAGTGATTTAAAATCAAAGTGAAATATTGCCACTATGCTTAAACTTCATTATCAATCGCCACCTCTCCGTCCATACCTCTTGATTTCCACTAGACGTAAACTTCTCCTAATTGCAACCACTGTAAGACGTCTAAAAGCTCTTGAAGGTTTAATAGAAACGGACTTAGCGGAAATGTTAACTGCCCAATTAATTGAAGAGGTTCTGCAAAAGCGGTTCTTCTTGAAAAATCTGAAGATTTACGGATCGCAATCGAGCATTGTGTTGCCGAAGTGAAGATTAATCCGAATACGAAGATCCTTTTTAGGGTTCCGTAGTTAAATAGCAAAAATCGGACCCCTTATAGATTCGTCATGTCTGTTTGTCTGTCCGTCTGTCCGTATGACACAGAAACTATTAAGACTACAGAGTTAAAACTTGGTAGATAAGTGTATTCTGTAAACTGCTTTCCGAATATGAACAAAAAAAATATATTAAATTTAGGGGAACTGAAACTCAAAAAAATCCTCATCTTACGTGAAAAATCTAGATAAAACATATGTTTTAGGTGTTAAGGAAAACTTTCAACGAAAATTGTTGAGAACAAGATACGGTTGACAGTTTTTGAGATACAGCACTTTTTCAAAACCGAATCACAAAACTTATGTTGGTAGTTGGAAAACTGTTCAACTTTATTTATTATTTTTCATAGATGGTACGGAACCATTCGTGCGCAAGTTCGACTTGAACTTGGCCGATTTTTTATTAGAAGGAATAAATGAAAGCCACAAGTCTGAAGTATCTAATAACTTTTAAAAGTGGGAGGACAAATAGACAAAACGATAATATGTTGTTGTTGTTGGTTATGTTTTGCCATTTGGTCGTGGAACATTTAAAAACCTGTTTATAACATTTCTGTTTACTTAAGAATCTGTACAGGTAAACATTCTTCATTAAATTGAATTTATTTTGTCGGGGCATTCACGCACACATTCAAACATACAGGGCTTTATAAATCACGCAGGAGAAAAAATGAGCACAGTTTTCAATTTGAATGTGAAAAACGATGTATTGGGAAACTCACTCGCGTAACAGTTTACGCGCAAATACATGTTTTAAACAAAAACAGTCGCAAATAACGTTTTGGCACTGATTAATTTTGACAGTGAATATAACTTATCATTAAACTTGGTGGATCAAAACAAATGTGAAGACATATTTTACATTTTAAAACTTTGTTGGGCCATAAAGTAGACTGCGTATGATCAGTAATAAAAAGGTGCTCCAACACTCTCGCCTAATAAATTATCTAATACTATCCCTGTCGAAGGTATCCCTTTTTTAATTATATGTTATTTTTTATTTAATATTTGTATAACTTAACAAATTTTCTTGCTCTTTAATTATGTAATAACCGATTAAACCCGTTTGAATAATATTATTTAATTAATCTATGCAATTTTTGCCTATGGAACATTAAAATTTGACATATCCTTGGCATAAATTGTCAAATTTAGATTTTAAATAAAATACAAATATTTACGTAATATTATTTTAATCATATTACATATAATGCTTTTAAGTAAGTGTGTCTAAGACTAGACTAATGAGAATAAGCACGACTCATATAGATAGCGTACGTTTTATGTGCTTATTGTATAACAAAAACCTGAAATCAGGAAAAGCGCGGACAGCAAAACGCAAGCGCTCAGCGGAAGCGGCTACGTTTCAGCGGTCACACGCGTGAATAACCGTCGTATTTCGAACTTTAAACTCTAAAAATACATCCGATGTGACCCCGCGCGACTTACTCGCAGTCTCGTCGCCTTCTGAAAGGTCATGCCACGTTCACCGAGACGCCGCTATTGTCTGCTCGATAATATATGTTAAATTGAATCGAATAATTAATAAAACAGACGTTAAAAACAAAAATAACCTTCAACACAAACGAACGATGCTGTGACCCAGTTCAATGAAATGGAGTTTCATAAGTGCAAAGTGCGTGTTTTCAGTGATGCGTGAAAATAATTTAAGCGTAGTGTTGTGTTGGGTGATTGTATCTGATGTGAACTACTGAATGAGCGTGCGTATCCTATACCAATGCCTACTACACTATGTTTATAAAGTCAAGGTATATAAACAATGTAAGGTTAACTTTGTTTATATACCCTGCGTCATAATTACGACGCTTTCTAATTATCCTATTTCAGTATAGATATACATAAGTGTGACTATTTAAATACAAAGTTGTTTATTCTAAAACGTATTAGGTACTTGACAACTATTGTAAGTATAAATACTATATCGCGTTATAATCCATCCAGTTATTATAGCGTTTATTTTTAGCAAAATGATCGTTTCACCAAAGCAAAAATTGTTATTAACAATCAAATTTACTGTAAATAGTTACTCATTTTTCATACGTCTCATACTACCAACAGTTGTTACTTCAAGCTGCGTGGTGATTGGTTTGTAGAAGCGTATTGCATGCTTGACCAATGATATTAATTCGAGGCATGGATCTATTTCTTACTTTTTAAGAGTCGTAATAGCAACTTTGGTTCTATGGTTCAAAATTATCAGAATCTTCCATTAATTTCACAGCTATTTCGTCTGGAATAGGCATAATACCATATTTGGGAATCCAATTGGATTCTTTATTTTTAATTCCATAATTCAGATCGGACACAGTCGGTCTTATTACGCCTAAGTCACGATAAGATCTTATTAGTTTGCCTGAACTATGATGCAAATTGTCTCTTCTGTGAATCTGCTTTTCATGTAAACAATTACCGTTAATTAGGGGGCATTTTTTATAAAATTTCAAATTTGATTCTTTAAGGACCGGGTCCATAACAGGAATTGTAGATTTAGCCTGAGCCGTTGTTTCTGTTGTTGGCGTTGTTGTTTTTCTAGTAGTTGTCGATGTCGTTATCGTTGTTGTTGTGGTAGTTGTAGTCATTGTTGTTGTAGACGCTGTGTCTTCGCCTGTTGTGTCAGTTTTAGCACTTGACACATGGACGATAAGAGGTATCGGATAGGGTACTACAAGTAGCCCCTGTTCAGAGTAGCAATTAACACATATAGACCTACAGCAAGGTTTGAGTTCTTCACATCGTTTGCAAGAACATCTGCATTTTTTTTCTTTGGGAATATATTCGAATTCAGGATCAGGATATTCATAAAATCTTAACCTTTCTCGTCCTGGGAAGTATCTTCCCGCGTTTGGAAATCGGCCGTTCATTATTTGCCAATTATAAACATTTTCATTATATTCCTGGTAATAAGCTGCTTGAATTGGTTGTTGAATAAGTTCTTGTTGCAATTTATACTCATATTGAGAAATCACTCTTTCGAATAATAAACACAGGAAAAAACTTGTGAACTGAAAGAGACTCAATAGTTGAAAATTTTGAACAACTTCGCGATTATTGATTTCTTTCTATAGTTTCTATATTCTTTATATAGTATTTAGTTGCAACCTATTCATGATCAGTTTTATGAGAATTTACATGAAATATAGCAAGTACAAGAAATTTATTTATTATTTAAATTACGTACCATGTTTTTATCGTTTTAAAGTCTCATGATAACGAATGCAAACGTTTGTTTTAACTTAATGTAAAATTCACTTACATTTTATATACTACATAAATCTACTTGGTCAATTGAATTTCTGGTTTATCAATATATATAAAACTTTTCCGTTACTGAGTGACTGATTGACTGACTGACAGACAACGCACAGCCGAAACTACTGAGCGTAGAAAGTTGAAATTTGGTATGAAGATCCTTTAGAGAGTATAGAGCACTAAGAGAGGAATATTGGAAATTTCACCCAGAAGGGGGTGAAAAGGGTGAAAAACTTTACATGAAAGTTTTACGCCGTTCAAGTTAGTGACTTGAAAATTTCGATTTTAGTTTTTTCCAACAAATTGATAAATACGTATTTCAGATTTTACTGAAAATTAACCCCCTTTAAAAGGGGGGGGGGGTGAAAGACTGTATGAAACTTAATATCATTTTCAAGATAAAAAACTGAAAACTGACAAGCATACTCTTTAAAGTAAATTAAAAATAAAATTTTCAAGATTTTTTTGAATGTATCCTCCAACTCCTAAAAATATGGGGTGAAAGTTTATACGTGATTGAAAAAATCTATACAACATCACGCTATGCTTTTTGTTGGCTTTATCTTATGCAGTAGCGGGTGAAACCGCGGGGCACATCTAGTATTATATATTTTATGTTGATATCAAATTTTATGATATAAATAGAAAATTTGAAATACGTGAAATATTTATTTCATATTTACTGTTATTTACAACAACATACAAACTTACAATTACCTTTGCACAGACATACGAATTTAATTCTTGTATTTATTCAAGAAGTCCATTGTTCTCATATTATTGTGGGTGGGATGTAACACTTTCATATTTCGTAGTTGTAATAATATTTTTTCCGCTAACTGATCTGGAATCGGGACTATACCATACTTAGGAAGCCAATTCGTTTTGGTACGCCTTAGTGAAGTCATGACGTATTTGCTGTTCTTGTCAATGAACTGATGAGGTCCTTTATTGATGTCTGTTATTAATGTGTTAGGAATATCAGCTTCTGCGAATTTAATATCTATTTTAGATATTTTTGGGTCAGGTATAATTCTATCATTTGGGCCATTTACTCGAGTTGTCGTTATTTCCGATGTAACTTCTACCTTAGTTGTTGCTATCGTACTTGTAGTTGTGTTAAGTGTCATTGATGTTGTTGGAATTGTTGTTTCTTTGTCTTTCTTGTCTGATGCATCCTTGTCATTATTAGTTACTATAATAGGGTATATATATGGTACAAACATAACACTTGACTGTGGTGTTACACAGTTTACACACACGTTTCTACAGCAAGGCGGGATATCCACACACGTATAGCATAAACATCTACATTCTTTGAAATTATCTACATATTCGTTGTAATCCTCAAAAATATTTTGACGAGCGATATTCCTTATAGGTTCATTTCCATACTCCGGATATTCTTCTATTCGATATCCATTTATATGATCTTGATGATAGTATTGAAACTCCAGTTGCGAAAAAGCATTGGGTAACAGGTATAAAGTCGAAATTTGGAATATCTGAAAATTGTAACACACCTATAGAATTTACTGCCTCGACATTATAGCATTACTATAATCCATAACCAAATTTGTGTAACTGAGCTAACTTTTAAACTTTTAAACAGTCAGTTACACAAAATACATACCAATTGTATGTCCATTATATGCATTTACACGAATTTGTAGCTTCACCTATTGATTTATAAAGGATGGATAAGTCCACACCGACGGTACGCAAACTTTAAAATTAGTACTAATCATTGCATTGCCTGAAACAGGTGTATTGTGGGTAAACATTGAACCATTGTACAATTGTTCTAGGTCACATAAGGAAGGTGTTACGCAATCATTTTGCGTACTTATGGTGATTATGCGAATGAGTGTTTGAATCATCCATCGGCTTTTTGCGGTCCATTGCTGGACACAGGCTTTTCCGGGTGCGGGTTTGGCTAATAGTTACCACGCCTGGCATGCGTGACCGCAGTTAGAGTTGATGTTACACTGGAAGACGTTGCTGCCCACCCTGGTTTTTGTCTCTTAATCGTCTTCTACGATATTCACGGTAAAAGTCGGACATGCAGCACGGAGATTATAGATAAAATGTGTATATATCTCCAAAAAGTTAACTGAAAGTAAAGTTGGAGATGGTAGGTTCATTTAAATTCTTTTGTTGGATTTTAACGGATATATTTTATCAGTCAACCGACATGTCGCATTGTTCTCCTCTCAGATCGAAAGGCTTAGGTCATAGTCAACCGCGGTGGCGAAATGGAATTGATAGGTTTTTTAAGTTTGAGAACTTCTTTAAGAACCCTCAGGCGTCTTGGTTTCATTGCGATGCTTACTTTTGCCGTAATAGCAAAGATAATTAATTTCTAATACGAAAATAACCTTGGAATATAGGACCTTGGACCCCAAATTTTGGCAAAGTTGAACGTTTCATTTGACGTATCTGCATCGTAGACGAGGAAGGTAGGAGGTCACGACCTCGGCCCGGGGCTCCTGAAATATCCGCCCAGCCATGGAACTACGCCAAAACCGCCCAAACAAATATTGGAATGACCGACATCGATGTACATAACGAATAATGTTTGGACATACCACAGAAAGGGGACGGTATTTGTTTAAAGAACTACAAATATTTCACTGTCGAGAATAAAGAGATTTAATGATTGTATTTTAACGTATTGACACTCTCTGACTTTCATGGAAATGTTTATGAAGTCCAGTCTTGAGTAATAGAAATAGAGAGGAAAGGAAATCTTGATATTATTGTACTTATTTTTCACTCGTCGCTGGCAACCTATTATTGTCCCACCGCTTAGCATGGGTTTTCTTTCAGAATTATGTAGGCCATAAGCCATAGGTCATAGGTTCACCTTTCACCTTTCAGAACTTGTTTTTTTTTCTTTTTATTATTCACTAATTGCTAGAGTCAAAAGTACTTTTACTCTCTCAATTTCATGGAAATATATAAAATTAACTTTCTGGGCAAGATTCTACTTTCAGAGGCAGAAGTCTACAACGTAAATAGTAGGTCTCAGATACTTTGAAGCTGGCTACCCCTGCACTGCTATCACAGCTTGTTTTTATCAGACTATTACTTCATAAAAATGTCTTCTTACCGCAATAAATTTTTTAAGGTGTTATTATTCAAAATATTGCATAGTCGCCTCTTACGCACAGACCGGCAGGTCACGACCTCGTGTTGCCCAAATTAGATCAACAACACGCACTCAGCTATGTGCCAAGCTGCAAACTACAATTACATATACCTCCAACTATTTTCATATAGTTATAGTACTGCATATGCAAAAGACAATGTTTCCATAGGAGGTAGAATCTCGTGAGCTACTCCGGAACACCGCCATTCCTATTTCTGTATAATACCAGTGTTGTGTTTTTACTGAAGGGTAGGAAATATAGCGAATTTTCCTTTAGCTCAATACAACATTTATATTATTTTAGTCTGTTTTAGTAAGGATATAATGCAGTAATTATAAGTATTATTTTTGCTTAATAACAACAGACTTTTGCATTGCTGGTCTGAAAGGTATGGTAGGAGGGAAAGACGTTCTACGCGTTCCAACTTAAGGTTCCTCAAGGAGCAACGCATTTGTGGTTACCCTCAGGTTAGACTCGGCAGGTTAGACTACTCACAGGTTAGAAAATGGCAGCGACCACCAGGTTACTTTTATGCTGGTTTGCCACATCAATATTTTAAAAAGAAACATAGTAATAATTGTGAGCAATGTTTGCTACGAAAATGCGAATAGCGCTCACATTTTCAACCAAAATCAATACCGATTACCTACAACCCGAAGAACAAACGTTTATTTTGGTAACGATTATAGTTTACGTTGTTAGTTGGCAGCGTCGCGGGCTAATCCCGGCGTCGCGAGGTCGTGACCCGACGCCCTCCTGCAGCTGAAACTGTTGCATCGTTATATGTGCGTAAAAAATAATGATTAACTGGCAATTTGTAAGTGCGTCCATAGGCCTATAAAAAATTAAGATAATTCATTTCATTCCTACTACTACTGCTGCTAATACCGCTATCATAATTTATTACTCCGCATGCTGAAAGAAAACAATAGGTATTATTAACAGATAAAAATAAAAGTAATACCTTTAATTTAATTTTGTTTTTATTTAATTACTTTCTTTTTTTTACGGTAGTCTTGGACCTGTGGGGTTATCATCCTACTAAATACGCAGAGGTTGTCAAGTTAGATTCCCGTCGAAGTAGACATCTTAATAATGAATGTAGATTAATTATGAGTCTGAGTCTTATATGTATATTTGTTTTGGGTAACGTAACGTAACGCATTGTACAGCTTTGAGTGCAAATATTTTTATTTATATGTTTATTACTTTGTCCCAATTGAGGACATAAATCCCTTCTCATGGCGGCAAACGGCTGCAATAAATCAATATTAAGAATCAATAACAACAGGTCTCATAACTCGTGTAACGAAAAAGTTTAAGCACAAATTGCACAAATAAAAACATTGTTCTGCATAGATTTAACTTTGATTTACGTAGAATTTTATAATAATATGCATCGAGTAAGTACTTGTCGGCAACATTATTTTCGTAACATCAAAAAGAACTAAAATATAGGATGAACTACCTAAGCAGTACCGTTTTATAACCGTGGATCGTTTGATATCATTTTATGTTCATTTTAATATTTCTTGACATGTCATCTGCGACTTGGCAATGCGCGTTGTCGCCGGTCTAATTCTGGCGACGCGAGGTCGTGACCTGGCGCCCTGGACTCAGAGCTCATGGAGTAAGGAATGGCAAACATCCGTATGGTAAATAAATACGTAATATTACGTATTTTTTATAATTTATAGAGTGGAATAGAGTGTTATGAATCGCTGCTTCTCACGGTGAGGTCAGAGTTTCAAATATTTAACTGTAAGTTTTTAAATCTTCCGGGTATTCGGTCAGTTCCCAGAAGTTTTGACTACAACTTACTTACTCCCAACTTTTGAAATCATCAAGAACCCTCTTTCAGGGTTAAATAGTGGAGAAAAATATGTGTAGGTTACGATTAAACGTGATCTCTGAAGCAGGAAATCCCTCATGAAAATTCATCAGCGGTTCGTTTAACGTGCCTGACGTTACTTAACTTTGTAATATCCACAAGCTAACAAGATTTGCGCTTTTAAAGCATACGATCCTATTTTTTTACCAGATTGAAGTAGCAAACGAGCATGCAGTTAACGCAATGGTAAATTATTACCGCCGCTCATGGACATCCCGTTGCTACTCCCGAGGATTAAGATAGTCGCCTCATATGAATGTGATTCGGCAATTTTTTTTATATATTTGAGGGTAGTCCTCATGGATACCC
>DWTU01002741.1:0-11135 GCA_018251515.1 Cecropterus confusis
AGATTTCTGTTCTGGGTCTGGGTGTTTATGTATTCGTCTATGTGTGTCTATGGCACCCACGGTACAGGAGTAAATCCTACTGTGGGGTTATGAGTGTAGAAAGCGTTTATATTTATATTTTATATTAATTATTAGTGTACTGTTTTTTTTAATCCTTTTAATCAAACTGTATTTTCAAAATATTCTCTTTGAATTAGTTTTGATTGCAGACTTATTTAGGTATTACAATAACTATTCAATAATAGTAAACGAAAATAATCTTCTCCAGCCTTATATTAATAGTTTGTAAAACTAATATTGAGTCTTTAACATATAATCAATATCTGAAGGTATGTTTGTATGTACAATGTACAGAATATAGGTATATACATATACTAGAATACGCAAGTGTGGCGCTAGTTAACCCCCGTGACCGAAATTCAGTCGAAACTTTGATTAAAAGGCTTAAACGCGCTCTACCTTGAAATATGGAGCGCATCAACCTGACTGAACACCAGCTATTTTCTCTACCTACGTAGTTAATTTCAAACAATAGTAGGCGGAGTTTAAACCCTGAAATTGGCTATGTGGACACGTTCTGCATCAACGAGTTTAGTTGCTTCCAAGATAAATCTAGCAAAGATCCCATCGTATGTGCACGTACCTACTTTTTGAAACGAAGTTTACGAACTAAGTCATAAATTAACACTGAAATGTATACATTGTGTAACCTTTATTTTATGAGCGATAACGTATCCCTGATCGGCACCAACTATGGGTGGCAGTGACCTATAACCTTCAGAGGGACTGCATGATGGTATGCAACTTGAATTTAATCTTATAACAGAAAAAAACGGACATAGTGTACTTTATAAAAGTACATACAATAATAATATGAATACCTGCATAATTATACAGTGTAACTACTACGTTTCTCTATATCGCTACTCTGTATACACTTATAGTACATATGTATGATTACTGGTTTCGTTCGGTCAACTTGCGAGATAGTTTTGTTTTTTACTCAATAACCTTTCTTTTAACGCACATTAAAAAATCAACGTAACATCGCACTTATTTTAAAACTTACCTTTTTCGACTTTCCATTCTTCCGAAGGAGCTTGGCGCAGCAGAGCCCTCTGGTGTCCGGCAGGGGCGCTGGTGGGCGGCGAGGCCAGCACAATCGCTTCGGACTCACCGCCACCGCTGCCTCGCTTCGAACCTCCTCCTTATCTTCACACATTACTACACTACCCCACTCGCTCACCCCTTACGCTTCCCACGAAATCCCACCAAGATACCGATGCTTTACGAGAACCTCTGGCATTGTTTTCTCCAATAAAACTACGCTACGATAACGTTATCACGCTCAAATATATTATTGAAAATAGCGTTTCCTTTATTCTACTGCAATGCTGTTGAAGTACAAAAATACTAGCCTAATTTAAGTTAAGTTCGACAATTTTGTACTTTTTATTATTCTAGATCTACAATTGAGCTGTAGGCTATCTTATTTCTATAATTAATTCTCGTAACGTCCGATTAAGCATCTGAAACAAGGAAATAGTTAATGTGATTTAAAATCATCATTTAAGCTATGCGCGAAATTACATTTAAATTCGATTAGTACTTATTGCGTGAAAGAGTAACAAATATATACAATAAGTTTCTGACGGGAAACTTTCACATATGTAATACAAGCTTATTTTCGCGGCTCCGCTTACTCCAGTCTCGTTTACAACGATAATGTGCATCCCATGTGTTAATCCAAGTGATAAACTATCTGTGTGCCAAATTTTAGCGAAAACCGACCAGTAGTTTTTGCGGAAAAGAGTACAAACATGCATACTTTACAAACTATCCCTTTTATAATATCAGTTTGACGGTGACCCGACAGACTTTGTCCTGTCTTAACTATGAATTCGAATTGATAAGACTGATGAAATGAAATATAATGTAATGTAATGTAATGAAATGAAATGTCTTTATATTTTATTTTAACAATTTGACGTATTTATTTTGTATATTGACAATTTGTAATTTGTCATTTACAATATTTTTTCTTACACTACCACCGGATCGGAAGTTATATAATTTTTTCGTAATTTTCTGTGCAATTTTTGTTATTTTTTTCCTTTTATAAGATCCTTCTCCTGACAATAACAAACACTACAACAGAAAATTAGGGAAATCAGTCCAACCTTTCATGTGCCGCTGTGGCCAGGTGAAATAGGGATTCATATATAAATAGATATAAAATTAAAACCTATATAGATAGATTAGTAAGATAATTATGAATAAATTAATGATAGCGAACTTATTCTTAATGTATAGTCATGAGAAAAGCCAGCGTTGATATTGCTTTGCATTTTCACTTTGAAAATTCTTCAAGTAATACTGCTACTTCAACATGGTCCGTTGAATATTTATACAGCAGAATGACGAGCGGGAACTCGTCTGAGATAATTATCGAAGCTCATTGAATTCTTTTAGAGATCGCTTCGTTGCCTTAATATTCTCGACAGGATTCTGAGGACCCGAAATGTAATTACGTAGATACCTGTATTTTAATAATTAAGAGAGGAACACGGATAAATTACTTTTTCAAAACCGATTTTTTTCCAAGATTAAACGAATACTATTTAATACTACTTCATCTGTTAGATCCATCCATTTGAATTATTGACCGCAGTAGATTTGAATGTTACACAGAAAGACGCTGCTGCCCAGGAATTAATCCAGAAGATTAATTCTTTAGTCGCCTACTACGACATCCACGGGAAAGGTGCTATATAAGACCGACGCCACACATGTCACATACTAACTATAAATACTACTTACTTAATTCTCGTTAACTACACCAATAGTTTTTCGTCAATCCAATTTTAAACTGACAGGCTTTTTTTCCTTACGTGATGTTTTATGTGGAAGTTATTACAAAAAATTACCCACAGCTATTACAAAAAATATATTTCTACATAATTGTGTGACAAAATAGGTACGCAATGGGTAGACAAATGTTGCGCTGTCGTCAATAGACAAGGTGGTAATTCAAACCCAGAAATTACAAAATCACAGAACAATGGCCCTCTTTTATGAAATAGTACTCGTAATATTGATTTGACATTATATCACTTTCCTTCAGTAATTTGATACATATCTAATAATACTAATATATACAAATAATTCAGTATAAATATTAACGTGCATAGCATAGCCTCAATTATTTAAGTTGTAGGCATATTGAAAATCTGTCATTTGAAATAAGTGTAGACACCAAAGTCACCTATGATAAAATACGTTAGTGACTTGATAATAATATTCTACGCCAAACATATCTGCTCCTTATAAGATTAATTTGTCTTACTCATAAATCTAATATATAAAAATGAGATGGTGTGTGTCTCTGTGTCTGTGTGTTAGTTAATCACACAAGAACCACTGGTCTAAATTAAATTTTGCATGGATGTAGCTTATTTAATTAGTCAATCTGTGGGCTATTTAAAGATGGCGACTATTTTAGTGATGTCACTACACCCTTTGGTTACAGACTTACACATTTCCATTTTAAATAAAAAGAGAACACTAAAAGTAGAAACCTTTTGATGGCATGTACTTTAACATTTAATTTTCTATCCGGAAGGTCCTTATCACCTCTATGTACCTACCTCCAACGGTTAGCGAGAAAAACCTAACTTTTTGTCACGTAGAGAAGCACGGGTATATCAGTTAGTTTATAAAAATAGCAAGAAAGCATAATAAAATTAAATGTTATAGTATATATTTCACACGTATTTGTTCTATACTCTTTCAACTGTAAATCTAAATGAAATGAATAACAAATAAAAATACATTTGATCATCAAAGCAGAAGCAATTAAATTGATCCTTTAATTGGTCCAATTTAATTGGTCATACGATACGAATCTTAAACTTATGACAAAACATTCCCTATCTCCGTCCCTCCCTATACATTTCGTCACAAGCAGCCTTTTGATCAAATGCCGGATATTGCCGGAAGCCTGCTACATATATAAATTCATATACCAACATAAATAACTTGCTCTGAGTTTTACATCAGTACGAGTATTTAGGAAGTTCGACTGAAATGCTGGATTCATTTCAACAGCTAATATCCCATTCTGTTTGTCTTTCGAGGCAATAAAATGACTTTTATGCAAATCATACGAATTCTATACATTTTTGATGAGCTCTTCCCTGACACACCCGAAGCATTTAATTAATATATTTTCCATTAAAAGTTTTAAGTTTTTCAATCTGCTGATTATTAGCTTTTTGTTTTAACAAAAGGGTTATTATGATGAGAATAACCCATTTAAAAAGAAATGTTTATAGGTATACCTATTTAACTAGATATTTCTGGTGTCTTGTGACTTTGTGTTACCGTTTTATATATATGTGATTTTTTAAGAATTTTAAAACGCTGCGAAGTTAGAGATTATCACGTCTAATAGAGAATAATAGTATAAAGCCGATAACAAATAACGAAACACATTTTTATATAACAGTATGGTTGTGATTGTTCTGTAGTGAAATATATATTTAAACGTATAAAATTTTGACGACGCCGCCAACTCCAATATTCTATAAATTTCTAAGTACCCATATGAATTTTACGGCTCAATGGTTTGAGCTGCCCTTTTGTTTTCGATATACATAGATTAAAGTTAAGGTATCGCATGTGCCTGCGTAATATAAAACCTAATGCTTTTTCATGCAAAATGGAAGGGTAAAGTCACACAACTTATTGAATAATTTACGGTTTCGCACTCCACAAAACCAATAAAATTCGTTTTGTTGATATACATATATACACATGCCTGTGATTCACCCTATCAATGTCATAAGGTATTTATAAATAAAATCGAGGATTGTCAATATTCTGGACTGACTTCGATTTATAGTTTTTACATATATTATAATTGTTGGTTGCCAAATTAGAATCCTACATGAGGTCGTCCACAGATACGTTGTTACCCCTTAGGACTAGGTTAGAACGAGCCGGATAAATGTGTCCCATTTACCACACGATTCAAACCAGAATACAGCAGAATTTGACGCTACTGTTGTGAAGCAGAAATAAGTGTAGTAGAAAAAACAAATAGAACTTGTTTTCCATTAAAATTTAAATTATTGTGGAAGTAGAGTTACACCTTGACGCCAAGCTTACCCTGCTAAAGCTATGAATCTGGATCTAACAGTAAAATATAGAAAGGTTGCGGCCAAACCGTATTTAGTAATATAAATAAATAGGTACCTATTTATGCACACTGTATAAGACGTTGTTACAAAGAAACTAATAGACTGTGTCTTGAAACTCATACGTGCGGTCTATTATTCAAAATAATACAATCATTTAACCACTTAAGGGTGGAATACCAAAAACCTTTCTCAGTGGATGTTTAAATAATATAATTGAACATTTCGTCCTGTCCTTTTTCTATCTAAATAATAATAAATATCTAAATAAACTATGTTGATAATTAAACAAAAAACGCTTTTTTAAAAAGATTTTATTTATCAAACGCAATAAATGGAATTTTCTTCTCGTTTGAAATATGTCAAACGCATCCACATAACTTATCAATAGCGAGGTTAAGATTGACAATCTGACAGCCCGGTCTGCCCCTAACAAAGTTTGTTGACACACGACATGTACGCGAAGTATTTTATATTTTTTGGGAGAACCTCGTCTCGGCGGCAACTCCGTGTATAAACGCTTTTATCACAAAAATCAAGTGAATTTCATACAGAAACGACATGTACAAACAAGACCGAGAGGAAAATAAGCCACTAAGAGGAGAAATTAGCCGTACATTGTAAAAGCACGGTGTACGATATGCCTTAATACACACTTTGACTTTGATGTACGATACATTAAGCATACTTGGAAAGTAGAAAAAAGGGTGAAATGATTGGGGTGTTGAGTTTAAATAAAAATTAATGCTGTACCAAATAACAGTTAACCTTGAAATCGTATGATTTTAATATAATGCGAATAATATAATATAGAAGCATATAATGTTAAATATTTTTTGCTTGTAAAGTGAATAAGTAAACAAACGTTCACTTACATTAAACATATCGTAAAACTAATATAGGAGAAAATCCCGAAAATCTTCAAAATTGTACCCGAATGAAAATTCAAAATTATGATACATTTATACAATGCATTTAGTTTTATTTTGGCTTCCTTTTCATACTATGTTGAGATTGCACTATCAGTTAAATATTCAAAAATAAAATCACATCTTATTCTTATCATATAAAGCTTTGAATAACAATCAAGGAAGTAATTTTTAACGAAATAAATAAAACTATAAAAACAGAAATTTCTACTATAAGAGTAATATTTACTTACAAAATAATGATTCAAACTGCTACTCTGATGCAGATGAAATTTTAGACACTAATGATACGATTCTTTTATCCGAGCACTTTCTAAAATAGTCTAGAAATTCTACAGCAAAGCTATCGAAAGTAAGTTCGCTGAAAGTTCGTAGCGCGGACACGCTACAAAGCGCTACGCCGTACCGAGAGCCGCGAGCGCTCTGACCGAGCGGCTAAGGGATGTCCGCCTTATATGCTACGCCGTAGCCGCCCGCCGTAAGCCGCCCCTTCCGTACCTCGCATAGTCCACGTACAATTCTTTCCCTAGTGTCGGCAGAAATAGCCTCTCTCCTCGTAAACACGAATGGTGTTTTATTGCTAAACGGATTTTTCTGTGTTACGCAAGAAAACGTATGAAGTGTATGACCCCTTTTCGGTTCATAACAATTAAGCTAAACACATAACTATTTATTTCTATTCTCTTGGCAATATATTGTTCTTGCTTAGTTATTACAATTATAAAAGCTTTAGAAATACAAAGTGTAGGTTTCGCTTTAATTAGGGCGTCCATAATTTTTATAATAGCACTCCAAGGAAAGGTCACCTAATCTATTTATGAAAGCGAAATAATATGATGATATTTTTATATAGCACGTTTTTTTAAGTTTAAATGAAATGTCATGTTGTTCAATGGGCGAGCGATTTTCAATATCAGATCAAAGTTTTTTAATATCTCCTCTATAGAGACGATAATCGATTGCTGAAATATAGCACTTTCATCGTAATATTACGAAAAGTTATATGACATAATCTAACCTTGCAAAGTTCACGAACTAAATTAGTTTACCAAAAAGATATGAAAACCAAAGACGGCCGGGACACAGATTTCATAAACGATCCTCATACTCGTAAATACAGTTTTATTAAAAATTCACGATCCTCAATCTCGACCCACACATAATGGTCGAGTTTTGTCACTTTACCCAGCAACATATGATATTTTTATATAATGCAGTAGTATGCAGTAGGTAACTAGCATCCAGTCCACGTTGGCAAGTGGTTGTTACCGGTCATCGACATCTGTTATCAACTCATATAGAGGTTTTAATTAATCACAGATTTTCGACTCCTGAGAATGGTCGCCTCATACTCAAGTGACCCGGCGCCCTTCCACTGAAGCACAAGTGCTTCACTTTGAAAGGTGTAGCGGTAGTACCTCCCCAGTTGAGCCATATTCGCTCTACCTGCTACATTTTATATATTAAAACACAGAAATCATCTAGTTAATATTGTAATATAGCTTTAAAGACTAATAAAATCGTAATTGCGAATATGTGTGCCATGCATTTGGAAGCCTTAACCGGCATATTCAATTTTTGGCGCCCTTTTAATGTTATGTAATCCAAACAAATGTAACCCAAAAATTGACTGAATAAAGAAGTATTATTATTATTATTATTGTAAGTTCTATAATATATTCTTATATCATCATGCTATCCGAATATTACGAGACAGTTCGTTTGGTCAGTTATTGTATAACATAATGAAAAATCTACATTACCATTAAAATATTTCATATAGCTCTTATAGCTATAGTTCAAGTGCGTGTTTTGATGATCTTATTTAAAATCAAAATATAGGTTATGAACTTTTTCTTGCGGCTCCACCTTGAATCATGTATACAGTAAAAAGAATACAGTGTGTTAATCCAAACCATAAACTATCTGTTTCAGTTAAATTTAACCTAAGTCCAGTAAGTACTTTTTTCGTGAAAGAGAAACAAACACACATACATCCCAATAGCAAACAAGCAAGCAATCCAAATTATTATATTACAAGCAAATAATCCTTCAATACAAAACCTACTTTTCAAATTTATAACAGTAATTTAATTTTACCAGTTACCTAAATGGATGTCCTAACAATGGAATGATGAAATCTTTAAATCTTTAATCTTTTAAGTAATTATATATGACGATAATTTTAAAACCCTTGTGGCGGAGCTATCATCATACTGGTCTGACACGCAATGGGTTCCGGATTCGGTTTCCTTCTAAATTTATATCGGAATGACTTTAGATTTCAGTTCTCAGTCTGTTTGCCATGGACACAAAAAGGAGCGTCTTTGTGTGTGTACATATTATGGCACCAACAACTCAGGATATATAAAATGAGAGTAGAAAGAAATACGATCATTGTAAAAATAGTTTATAGTATATTTATAGTTACCAAATAAAGAGATCCCTCGGGAGAAAACCTACATGCCGGAGTATTATTACCCGTAATGTTTATAAAAGTTTACGTATTGACAGTAATTAGGTTTAAATGAAAACAGGTTAGCCAGATAAACCAGGTCTTCCTGGTTTATCTGGCTAATTAGATAGACCTTTAAACAATTACGTCACATTTATTTCTTTATAATAATTGCCAAAACCATTCTATTTCCGGGTTTGATCTCAGAATTATGTTGAAAGTATTTTGATGATATTCTATTACATCAAAACGTAGTTTTCAAAGGATCATTGGGTATAAGTATATATTAAATATTGTTTAATATCAATTTAACGACGTAATGTAGACTAGTGTGACTACCTTCAAAAGAAGTGCAATAAAAAATAAAATAAAATCAGGAAATTAAGAATATAGCAATATACGAACAAAACCATCATACATTACTAGTAATCGTGAAATTGATACAAAATGTAAAAAACGATGATTATAGTTCATGATCACGACTTTACATACATTATGCACTTATAATTTACATAATTATTATTGGCATATTTAAAAAGTATGTTTTAACAGTTAATCAATAAGTGAAACTAATTAAGTTACATTTCTTAGAGAAAATTTCATTGAAAACACACGTTTTAATGATCACACAAATCACAAACAAAACGAAATTTAACAAAATATGTTTCTATGCGTACATGTGATATTATCCTATTATTTTATTTATAGCAGAATGGGAAACGTACATCAAAGATATAAATGAGCTTGGAATAGGAATAGCAAGATCATATCTATCTACTTACTGTTGCTATTCACTCGCGCGTCTTGCGAATCACATGTTGAACTTCATAAATACAATAAAATGTGCAGTACACTTACTGTACGTATCACAAAGCACATTAAAAAAAACGTTTAAATATCACACACAAAACTGTTTGTTTACATAAATCTAATACAAAACATATTAAAATGTGTTGTTTGGGCGGGCTCACGAGCGCCAACTAGCGGCGAGCGCGTCAAACTACCTCCAGGGCGGCGTGACTGGGGTCGCAAGGGTGCCAGCTGTGGGCATCGACTGTCTCGCTCGCACATATTGTCCCTTGATAGGTTGAACCCTCTATTGCGTTACGCAAAAACGGCGCTTTTATCAATGACATAGGAGATATAATATTAGTAAGTACGGTTACGCTAGGCGCCTACTTCCCCTCGGAGGCTGCGCGTAGTGGCCTTGAGCGAGGCTGATGTTTTCATCCTGTGTGCGTAATAAAGCGTTTAGGGAGGGGACGAACGACTTATTCTTAAGGATTTATTGATGTATCTCCAGAATTAATTCTACCAGATTTTAACCCTCGACGTTGTCGGGTATAACAGATGTGGTGTCATTTACATAATTGAAATGAAACAAATTTATACAATTTGTTTATTATAAGAATATAAAAATTTCAAAATAAACTGAGAAAAAAACTGGGAGTAAAATATACGGGTGAACGTTACACACAGCATATAATTAAATACACGTATACTTCATAACCATATTACCATTGTTATACTTGAAGTAACTATTAATTAAAATCGCCATCAAAAGATTTCTTTTTAATTATGTTAGTGTTGCCTTATTTTAAAATCGTAATTTTATTTATTTAAATAATAAAGTAAACATAGATTGGTAAATTTGCGAATTGTTTGCGAAATGTTCCTATAGCGTTCATAAAAGCAGTTCTAAAAAGATATTTGAAGCTATTCATCCTGTAATGCGATGCCTGATTAGTAAATATACAATCTTATACCAGTTTAAATAAAAAAATCTTTATTATGACACTTTTATTCAAAAATAATATAAGTATAAAAGTAGCTATATGTAGCACAACAAAGTTTTGTAATATAAAGCATTTATATTATAAGTTAATTCATTCAGATTACAACATTTGCTATAATTTACTTCAACAATATGCAAACAAAATATCCAGCAATTAAATCATGTAACATCTTTAAATTTATAAACGTTATTCCTTTGTTTGTACATTATGAATGTTTTTTTTATCCAATAAGCATTGGCTGCAATTTGCCCGCATCAAGCAGAGCCTTCACATCAGACCCGCCCCCAACGCAGTTGCCATTAATGAACACTTGAGGCACCTGAAAATAAAAAAGTTATATCTTGTTATACATTAATGACATATCACAGTGTGTTTACAACTTTAAGTAATCATAAATATGAAATTTCATTGAAAGCCTGCTATAAAAATTAAGCTGGATTTCCATGAAATTTTGTAGTCATAATATTTGGTTGTGGAAAGATAAGATAATAAAGAATATTTGAACATAGATCTTGATGGGTCTAATTTTTAGTACTCTGTAATACTTACATTAAAAGGAAACTGAGTCATTTTCATTTCAATTTTCATTTAATATTTATCTTTAAGTAATATTGAACACAAAATATATTTATTTATTTATTTAAAAAGGATAGCCTACAAGACAATACATTACACTTACAACTAAGTAATATATTAGGCTTAAATTAAATGTTGTCTTAATTACAGGCTACCACGGCATGCATCGTGGTTGAGTTTA
>DWTU01002742.1:0-11135 GCA_018251515.1 Cecropterus confusis
ACACGTGCATATAGTCATATTACATTGAGGTGAGTTGCTATGCCAGCTAAAGATCAATGACCGTTGTTGCCACCACACTCTATATTCATATATATACTCTCTATTGTTATCAATAAAAGTAAAAATTTCTGTATAGATATAGAATTTGCTTATAACTTGACTGCCGTCTTGGATTTTAGTATGTTGTTTAAAATAAGCAAATATCTGGCTAATCGTAATAATAAGGATTTCTTAAATCATATTCCGGCAATAGAATTTTTTCCTGCGTCGTGGGTGCTATGGCCATGCACAAAGAGCAAACGCAAGCAAACAAACACCCAGACAGGCAGGTAAAATGACCGTTTCACTACACGGATATATGTATGTAGAATGAGACTATGACCTCAATCGGCCAAGTCGTTCAGGAGTTACGCGATCATTAACAGACGCAAGAGATATAAACTCTCTATCGACTATGATGATGAACAGACGTGAGTTAACGTCACGGAAATGTGTCAGATGTAACCGGCTCTCATCACGGTAGTATTACCCAATTCCATTAAATGTGCTAAACTAGTCAAACCAAATGTTTGGTTACTTTTAGTGCTTTAAGAAGTATATAAATAAACCTAAACAAAATTGGTCGATTCATTTATGAGCGCAGTTTAAAGGTGCCAGATGTGCTTATAGATTCTGTACATACCTACATACAAATATTGTATTAATAAAATTAATAATTTAGTCGTTTCATTTATTTTTCTTTGTTATACTTAAACTATTTCAAAATCCTATATGGGTGAGATCTTAACGTACCTGCCCGGTAAAAGGGTCAAACCAAAAATAGCTGTCCATTCACAAAAACAACCGTAGGGGCTACGCCACTGCAGTTGACCTATGGAGAACTCTAATATTTATTCACCTTTAGCTTTGCAAAAAATATATATGTATGTATTAACATCTCGTTCAGATTTAATGAGGAATGTTGGTATACAATAAAACAAGTGTGGCAACATCGATCTGTCTTTATTTAATTTTACATAACTAATATTTTGTACTACAAGAGAAAGATAACGTTGTCTATGTACAAAAAATATGTTTAGTGGGTACACATGTAAAATGCGCCTCAATTGAATTTTAAGAATATAAATCAAATACTATAGTAAATAAATGAGAATTTAGGCACTGCGCGTGTCACGCTCCATCCTCATATCACATTCATGGATATTATATACGTACACCACGTTTATTAATCAATTACTCTAGTAAGCGTTTCCGTTTTTAAGAATTATTATCAAAGACTCTTATCGTACAAGAGTTTCACATTCACAATTCATTAGCCATGTAAAACCCGCGATGGCTAGTCATCACGATTGCCAACTCCGAAACCTTTTTCCCTAAATGAATTACGGAAAAAAAATAGCTAGGTATCATTTACAATTCATAGGTAATTTGTATTGTGTACAATAATACATCAAGAAAAGACAGTTACGTACTGATATAATAAAAATAAATCATACATCATAAAATTTTGTTTACATAATTACTTTCATATCAAAGAATATTAAACGCATGTGGTAAATATTTGCGCGAATTAACAATTTATGTATGTTAATAGAGAAATATTGGCGAATAGGCCAACCAAATCATGTTTTAAAAATGAACCACCGCGGAAATGAACATGATTTAGACAACACCATTAGCTACTCATATGTCAATTTCAAAATGGCGAACATTTTCCGAATGAGCTGAACAACGTCGCCGGAAACAACGCTCGTTCACCCTCATTTGAAACTGAATTGCATACCGTTTTCCACTACTTCCACTCACGCCTTATTACCCTTTTTCCGTTAGTCGTTGGCGCTGGCGGATCCAGGATTTTTGTTAGGGAAGAGGGCTTGACCTAGCCGATGGTTAAAAGGTCACCCTAAAATGGACTTAAATCAATTAAAATTTCGAGGAAGGAGGGAAAGGGATTAAGTTCATTTTATCTCTGAAACCTTCCCTCAAAACTTCACGGTTGAACTTCAGGAAATCATTTGGAGGGCCTTGAGCCCCCTAGCTCGAATCCGCCACTGGTCATTAGGACCTTCTCCTTACTTTTAGCGTTACCGAACTAATCATTTTGAAATACTAGACAAGTGCCTTGGAAAATTTGTAATCCTTTGATCGAATATTTGGTATATAACCTCATACATACTCATACTTAAATAAACACTACCTCAAAATTGCATTTAGAATGCGTAGAAATTTATTTACAAAAATATTTTATTAATATATTGCTTAATATGTTTAAGTATTAAGTATATATCAAAAGCAATTGGACTTTATCAAATCGAATAAATTAATTAAATCTATTTTTGCAGCGTATTATAACTTTTAGGATATAATAATAGAAATAATAACATTTTTGTGATGATATTAAACCATCGCCACGAAAAACTATGTGAAAGAACGGAATGTATATAGACATCTTTAGACAAGAGTTAAAATACCTACTAGTTAAAAGAAATTAGTTGTATATAATTAATTATATTACACACATGTTTGTGATTGATAAATCTATTCCGTTAAAACGAGTCGTAGGTATATTAGAAGTACACAACTTTTTAAAAATTCACATGTATTTAATATTTTTGGCACATTATTTTGATAGATTAATGGGGGAATGTATGTTTAGTAATTCGGGTAAAATGGTATTGGGTATTGCAAAATCAAGCCTCGAAAGATGAAGATGAAATATTTTGTTAAATTATTTTGAATATCATTAGATAATTTCTAGATAGATAGTCAGTCAATCATTAAAAGCCAAAAACATAGTGAATTCGTCGGTACACTTCTTGTCTGTATACACAATTAATATAATTTATATCTGTTTGTGTGTTTTTGGCGGCCATATTAAGTCGTAAAGTACAATATATTAACTTGTTTATATATCTTTAATAAACAGCCAAATTATGATTAATTAAATATATTATAATGAAAAATAAATAAGCCCTTCCGATTATTGATAATAATAAGCAGTAAACTGTCTCGTTTTAACATTCTGACAAATGTAAATATCTGTTTTAGTAACAGAAACAAGAATAATGAGTTTTTCCTTTATGTTAATATGATAACACACGTCATCAATATTGTCTTACTCAATTTAAACTCGTAGTTTATAATACTGAATTAATATTGATATAGTAAGTAAAATCATCCAACACATGAAATTAGCAATAATTATGTTATGAGCTTTTCACTAGGGTCTCGTACCAACTTATTAAGGGTGACTAAGAAATAATATCTTTCAGAGCAGTTACTATTGGCAATTGACGAATCCTTTTTTTAAATTAACAATAGAATCCGCCAAACATAAATTGTGGGGAAGTTTGTGGAGGATAAAAAAATGTAAAACGAATCAAACAAAATATGCCTAAGTAATAGGGCCATAACACTTATTTTTAAGTAATCGTATTTTTGATTTTCTCTTATCCTAATAATGACTAGACGTTCTATGAATATCCACTTAATCTAACAATCAAACTGTTGATAAATTTCGTTTGATATGTACAAGAACTTGATGTGTCAGAGTTATAAATATTAAAATTTAATTTCGTTGACAGAATATGTGAATCTAAAGAAAATAAAACAGGCTGATAAAACTGGGATGACATACAAATTCAAAGATAAAATGCGTAGTAAAATAATTGGGAAAGCAATAATAATATTATTCAGTTTTGTTTGAAACTAATGAGCAGATTGGAATCATTCATAAACTTAACCATTAATGTTATATTTAAGACTATAGGAGCTTGGATGCGAAGTTTTTGTCAGCAGTCGCTCGGATGCATCACACAGATCGCTGGCAGAGTACCTGTTTCTTTTCAGATTCGTACCCTTAACGTCTTTCTCTAACAGTCTTTTCTCCTCTGTTTGATCCAATTCCTTGACACTGCCGTTGGGGCTTTTTGTGATTATAATTTTCTCGCTAGTCGTGCTGGACGGCGTTTGGCTTCCATTCTCCGACTCTATTATCTGTTCCAAGGTACTCGGCCGCCTGCATGGTTCGAAGTACTCGACTGTAGGTTGCATGACCGGTGCCAAGTTTGCCATCGGTTCGATGCCCAAGAGGAGCATAACCGTTGCCGGATGTTCCATTATGTATTGCGTGACGCAGTGCAGGAAGGGCTCCGTCTGCGTACTGCGATGAAGCTTTGGTCGCTCCGGTGTAATTGGTCTCTCTTGCTACGGAAATACAATCAATGTAAATTACGTGTGACAAAAATTTGGTACAATTTTGATGGCACCTCTTCAGGTTTATTTGATATTTTTTTGAAAGTGACTAAAATAGACTGGTACATAGAATTATTGTAATAAATATGGTGACGTGTGTATGTTTGCTATCCTAAGTGGCAATACCATTATGAGTGGAATCTTGCATCACACACATCACAACTAAATTAAAGTTCAAAAACACGTCACAACGAATTTAAACTAAAACATAAACTAAATGTTCAAATCACGCCATTAACAGCGTCATTAACTTAATACTTATGTAAGAGAATGACTGAATTTCTATAATACTCTATAGTGCTCCAAATAAATGTTTAAAGTATTCCATTTAGTTGTATAAATTTACCTGATCCCAGCAAAATACATCGGGCGGATGGCTGCAGCTCCGAGCTAGTTGGTTCGGTGGAGCGTTCCACTGAAGATTTGGATTTGAATGCGCCGCGTGCCACCCGGGCCCAGTCATTTCCTGTAGCGCTTGAATAGCGTTGCGAACCTGCCCGGAGCAAAATGTATTGGATGATGAAATAGTTCACAGCACGTAGACTACCTACTCCTACTAAATAGTACCTATACTTACTATATACTATAATGCGACCCACAACATTTTATAGAGAAACGTGTTCACAGTATATTGTGGACCTAGAATATTTTCATTTAATGTATTTTATATCTGACTCATATTTTGCTGGCCTCGGATCTTCCCACGCATCTGAGGAGGTCCGATATTTGTCGTGCTTCTTTAATTTCATATTATAGTGTTATTATTTTTTGTAAGAAATATTTTTAGGTTTTCAATAATTATTTCATTAACTCAGTTGAGTTTATTTTGTTATAACAATAAATAGCCGAAAAAAATTGAATAAAGTAATTGTGCAATTTATTTCACGATTTAGTTAGTTTCACTCGGTAAATATAAACAGAATAAGAGGAATATATATAAATGAGCAGTCTTTACCGTTTTTGTTGGCTCTGAAGAAAACTTATCGAGCAAAATAGTAGCAAAACCGTGATATTTGTATGACGGGTCGCGAGATTACGGTCTTAAAATTTTACTACTAATTTACCTCCATACTGAGCGCGGCCACATCGTGATGCAGAGTGGATACCTGCGTATCCAGTCTATCTACGGACGACCTTGTGTTGTGCATTTCTAAATTTAGTCCTTCCAAAGAATCAGCTCTTGTTACTTTGGGCGTGGCCACCGATCGCTGTCTTTCTATTCTCTCACGTAATTCCCTGTGAGAGAGCCGCGGCTGCATGTCCGATCTAGAAGAGATGGTTATTAGATTTATTGTTCAAGAAAACTTTTGAAATTGATTTATTCGATTACCAAATACTTTTTAAGGCAATTTTCCGGCAACCTGATTTGGTTTTAAATCAGATCGTCCGGTAATAAGGTTGTCCGCCATACCTGGGAGTAGTAGTAATATTATAAATTTGACCTTCAGACAGTCGTACTTCTGTGACATTCAATCACTTATAGTAAAACCAATTACACGGTCAGGATCATTTTCTATCTGGGAAAATACCAAATCCGGCGACTGAACCAAGTTTACGTAAAGCCATGCTCATTGAGCTAATTAAATAATATGAGACCTTTTACGTCTGTTTTACGAACGTCGAACAACCGAGATAAACTTATATGGAATTTACGTGACTTGATATGATCATTGACCGGACTGTCGCCTGAAAACCTGTTTCACTTTGGTTCGACCGGGTATCATCGCCATACCTATTCTAGCGTAAATCAGTTCTTGCGTTTCGGTGGAAGGATGTGTATGCTGCTTGACTTACTTATGAGGTCACAATTTTAGTCTTCAGTAGTGGCAAGGTATCTGTAATCGGTTTCAGATAATTCCTTTGTTCTATATGGAGCTACTTCAAGTTGTCCATGGTCGGCAGTGATCCCTTACCAACAAGTGACTGCATGATAGTTTGCAACTTCTATCTTTTACAAAAGGTTTCACGTTGTTTACCAATCATAATTTATTTATATGCTTTTGCTATTTTGCGTTAATATTAACCTGAATTTGGCATGACGAGGACTGTTCGTGGACCCAGGAAGAACCTTTTTCGGAGTTAGCGCGCTTTCCTCGGCAGCGTTTTCATCATCTTCAGATATCGAGGGCAATGTTAACGATGGATGCCCATTGCCATCAGATTCCTGTTCCGCTTCGTAACCTTCCCTTAGATTGTACGTGAGATCGTGTTGGATATCATGTATGAATTGTTGTTGATACTCCGGATAAAGTCGCAAAACTTCAGCTAGTCCTGACATATGGATACATTTCAAATCGCAGTAAGTTAGAGCCTGTAAGAATAGTTTAGTATGAATCTCTGATATTATAGTAGTGGCTAGTGACATTTATCTGTATTTAATATCATCGCTATTACCTTCACGTCGCTGCTCGACTTGACTACTACGTCAGGATTATTACCTTGCGAAGGTCCTATGCCATTGTGAACTTGTAAGTGGGTGTTCATATCGCAGCCAACGAGATCACCTTTTCCTAACAATAAAAGCTTAAATGTTAGCATATGGAAAATGTAGTTGGCAGGTACATATTACGACATTGCATTACATCACAAAAAATATATTCTGAAAAACTTAAAAAGTGTGCATTTGCACTTGTCTATAGCAGCGGTCTATGGCGTATACCTCTCTCGCTCTCTGAAAATACATGTGTCCAGTAAAACAATTATGGGTTGAAGATGACGACGTCTTACGTCTTGACGACGACTTACTTAATTAAGCATCAATTTTCTTCCAAACTTTTAAAGATAGTTATTTAAAACTTACACGAAAACCTGAAATCTTGTAACACACACGTATATTTATGTACATAGTGGCTTTTTATCCTGCCGGTTCAGTGAGTGCGCACGTTAAAATAACACCACACCAAATATTATTATTATGCTAACGATATCAAGAAAATTTATCCCTCGATTACATAGATACATATGGAATACATCGATGCTTTCTGAATAATAGGAAACTATTGTTCATTTTAACAGTATACATTTATATAGAACTAGTGATCTAAGGACGGACGGAAAAATCACCTTTAAATGTTTGGAGTATTATGTCCTCCTCTTTGGTATAAACTATAGTTAAAAAATAAAAATCATTCCGTTAAAAATGCATTCTTTTTAATAATACTTACACTTCACTACTTACTTACCTAATATAGCGACAACCATGTCATTTTGCATAACTTCCATCGATCCATTGCATATATAATAAATGTACGTAAGAGCATCCCCTTTGTGCACGAGGTACTCGCCCGGGGCGCAGAAATTGTTGCGAATATGCAGGGACAGTAGCTTCAAACAGCCTTGGGATGCCGCCTCAAATATCGGAAGGGATAATATCTCTCGATGCAAATGTAGTGAAACATCACCTCTCAACTCTTCCGGGAATTCCTTAAGCGTCTAAAACGGTTTACCACAAAATAAAAATCAACTTTACCAAAACATTCTCTTTTGATAAACATTTTCCTCTGAATCGTGGTCTAAATTATCGTGATTGTTTGGTTTCCGAACAATGGGAACGCCTACGGTACAATTTACTGATCGGAAATAAATGTATTGCCTACGTATTTGAGTTCCAATTTTTCAACAAAGCGATGAGGTAATGGATTGATTTCATTATCACTTTACAAACATTACATTATTATCGTGTGAAAATAAATGGGCATTGAATTGTTTTATGCAGATATGAAATATAGAAACCGTATATAATATTAAAAACGATTATCAAAATGTCCGTTGCGTAATAAAAACGAATATAATTTTATAAAGCCATATTTTCAAGCCTTTTAACAACAGACATTGTATACAAATCATTACAGAAAAGAAGATTTGAGTCTTTAAATCACGATTATTATTTCATTCATTAATTTGATTAAATTAGACTTTCTTTTAAGACACTTTTCTTTTAATGTATTTAACCAACGTCGAGTCTTATAATGAAATTAGTTAGGGACGTAAGATAATCTTTTCTTGCAAAATAAAAAAGTCGGCAGACAAAAAGCTGACGGAGTGGAATAAACTGATCGTTTTGATTCCATTCCATTTCATTCATTTACTTAGTTTGTATTTTCCTTTTTCTATTTTCTTTAGTTTAAGTATCTATTCTGTTTTCTTTACTTATTTCTTAAATAGATTTTATTTGCTTCACAACGCGTGAAAACTTTTAATGAATCATAAAGAGAAAGTTTTCAAAATTTTAAAGTATTCTGTAGAAGTATTGGAAAATTATAAGTTAATTAAGTGGGTGAAAATGAATTTTTAATACACTATAGACCTATTTATAAGTTTGGTCTTGAATAGTTGAATTTATTAAACATATTTAGTAGCACAGCTGAAAGCGTTTACGTAACTTTCATTTAAAATTACCTCATGAATATCGATGCCGTGGTTCAACGACCACATCGTCTGAAAGTAGTCCTGCATGCGTTGTTTAAGTTCCTTGGGTACTTGGTTGATAGTGAGGAAGTCCTTGAGGTCCCGCCACTTGCTTTGATACATCGACCGACGGGAATACATTCTTTGTATGATTGCAGTGACGTTACCGAATACCACAGCATGCATAAGCGCTGCGGGAGATTTTTCCGTTGCGTAAATAATTATCACATCACATGTGCAAAGCATCGGGGAAATTTTCAAAATAGAAACGGAAATAAGACGTCTCTTTAACATTTACAGATAAGTTTAATCGCTCTCAAACAGAATTACGATGTTAATACCAAAAGTGACAGTGATTTAAGATTTGTGGCATTGATAATTGTAAAGTATGAAGCGACGAATGAATAGTTTCCTGGGATATTATTTTTATAAAACGAAAATATATTTTCAACAAGTTGTTTCGTGTTGACTTTTGTTGATTCTACTTTAATTATCTATATGCGTGCTCGGACATTGCTCCCAGATATTGCTAACATAAAATCTACAGTCTAGTCCGTCCAAGCAGACCTCGTCTCTTAAAGCAGTAATCGAAATCGTATACTTTAATGAATTTCCATTTCTACTTATCTACCTTAAACACGAGGCAAAATTAGACGAGAAATCAAAGAAACATTGGCGCTTATTTTTACGTACTTACTTGCGTATTTAGGAATAAGAAAACTTCTTATAAATTAATTACGTGTATTTTGTATCAATTTGTTTGTATAAAAGGCAAAAAATTTAATCATAAGTTCGTCATGAAAGCAAAATATATATAACCCAATGAAACTAAGAAATTATATTTCCAGCAACAGGCCGTACGTTCTAAGTAATGTTTGTATATTTTAGCTTAAAATAGGCTATGTTACCTCCAACAAGCATAGTCAGGATACTAAATATCTTCTCCGGTAGGGTGTTAGCAGACACATTTCCAAATCCAACACTAGTGAGCGAGGAACAGGTGAAGTACAACGCGGTAACGTAGCTCTCGCTGTGCGATATATTTCCTATTGGCACTTTCAATCTTTCCGCGAGATTATTAATCCATCCTATAACATGAAATAATTATAAATCCACATGAAACATTGTTTATCTCACACGTGAATTTATGTTTCGAAGATTAATCACCTCGTAACTAAAAATGCAGCGAAAAACCTAAATAGCTCTCCCGCTTATTGTTACAGAAACGGGTTTGTTA
This sequence comes from Cecropterus confusis, assembly GCA_018251515.1. Classification (NCBI taxonomy): domain Eukaryota; kingdom Metazoa; phylum Arthropoda; class Insecta; order Lepidoptera; family Hesperiidae; genus Cecropterus; species Cecropterus confusis. The sequence continues at coordinate 9,899 of DWTU01002742.1, forward strand.
ACGGGGTTTCATATGTCGACTACTTATTTATAAACCATCATGTATATAATGCGAAAGGATACTGTTTACTAAGCATCGCAGAGTCTAAACTACGAAAGCTAGAATCACGAAGTTTGGACAATAGGTTCATTTTGAGATGTAGGTAACTAAGGTAGAGATGTACTTACTAAGAAAGGATTTTTGATATACCTAATAGGTACAATAAGATAGTTAAATAAAGGTTAAATGTTTGCATTATTTTGTATTATACTGCGCGAACGAGATCGCAGGTAACTGTGCCCTTTGTAGTTTATAACGTATCCTCAGAACGATCAATGTTTATGTTTTTACCCATCATTAAATTACTAGGTATGGCCGAAGACGAAAACTTTAACGTTCAAAGTACATTGTAATGTATCGGCGATTGCTTAAAAAATATCGTTTTGAGTAACCGTAATAAATTCATGGTCAAGAGCGCTCGTAGTACAATATATTACTTACCCAAATCCCAGCTTTCATTTTTGTGATTTTCAATTTCTTTTTCGGCTATAATAAACCAAATACAGGCGAGCCAATGAGCAACGAGGCTGAATGAGAGCATCAAGAGGGTAAGTATGAGTGCCGAATATTGCGAGTAGCGGTCCATCTTTTGTAGTAAGCGTGCCAGCCGTAACAATCGGGTAAGTTTCACCAAGTGAACATTCCCGTGAGTTGATTCCTGCCAACAAAATAAAACTTTGACGCCCCTAATGACTTTACCCTTGATATCAATATTGCATAATTATCTGAACAAATTGTATCAAATTATTTTTATTATATAGACAAAGCTAGTCCGGTCCAGTCCACCTGATAAGAAGTAGCCACTGCAGTCCATGTGCCCATATGAATATCCGTAATCAACAGATACTATTCCTATTATGAGCATAAAGTTGGAACGTCTCGGATAACTATATTTCCTTTACTACCTTTCAAATCAGAAAAAAGTTGCTTTAACATTGCTTGTATAGGGCAGAAATAACGAAGAATAATTATATTACTTTAAATATATCTTTGACATTCTTAATAAATTCACTTTTGATAAATTTATTGCATAAGTTTTAAGCGTTCTCACAAATCTTATCAAAATATACTTTTCCGTTACGAGTCTTGGAGTTGAGTAACAAAAAGTATTTTAAATTATTCTTCAAAGATGGAAAAGAAGCCGGGCTCTATCTAGAGAGTCGAAGCGTACTATCACGAGGATCTAGCTGGATGGCCC
>DWTU01002743.1:0-11135 GCA_018251515.1 Cecropterus confusis
AAACCGACCCGTATCATAAAATTTTATTCATGGTCTTTAAATAAATAGCATATTTATTTAGTTTATTGTAGAAAATTCCTCAAACAGCTTAAGTAATATCATATAAAAGAGTTTAGATTCTATGCCGTATGAACAAAGACGTAGCCATATTGAGGCCTCCATCTACCGGAAGACCTTTGCTCTAGGAGGAAAAGACAGCACAGCACATCTTTGAATTGCGGATGTAATTTTGGTCCTTATTTTTTTAAAGGAAGCCATTATTGATGGGCACGGTGATTTAAAGTTTGAATAATGAGTGGACGATTGATTTGCTTTGATTCCTTCCTTGTTATATTTCGTTTAGTTTGTATAAATCAGTAAATTTAATTTAAGGTGTAGAGTTAATGGGCAAAATTCTAACTTAAGTACAACATAAGTTAGATATGGCTTAAGTTGAGTGACAACTTTTGGAAGTATAGACACCATACTGTGGTACAATTTCGAATTGTATGTATTTTGAAATGGTATATTAATAGAGATAATTTAAATAGTAAGAAAGCTAAATTATAAATTTAACACAAGCAACAATCAAATTTCAAAATAACAACAATTGCAACATTTATTAAAACATCAGATTTTGGACAACTATTCAACATTAGAAAGAAAGTTCCAATCCTGAGAAAGAGATACAAAACCGTAACTGAGACTTATTCTTGTAGATGACCGTCTTTATAACTTCACTCACACACATATACGTAAGCCGTATTATTAATTATATATTACACTATATTGTACTTATGGTGACACAACAAATCTTTGGTACGTAATAACGTGTGATACAAATACAAATAACACACTTAACACAGACAACAATATTGTGCCCTAGCAACAGATCTGGGCGGGCAATAAGTGGTTGTTATAAGGCTCTCGAGTGGAAAAGTTGTCAAGTTCTATCATGTAGGTATCGTATACTTACGACCAGTGGAGGTGACGTGGAACATTATTCACTCGGAAATCCATTTTTTGTTCATGTTTCGTACGTGTAATCAAAATATTTTTATTTATAAAAGTGGTATACATCTTAAGAAGACTATGATGTTTGGATTACTCTAAGAATTTTTTACAATGATAGTTTTATAAATATTCATAATTGTAATTTGAAAGTAGGTATACACATCTCCGTCATTAACCAGTAAAGTAAATTGGGGTAATATCGGCGCTAGGATAGAATCGAATAATTTAAATAGATGGCTCGTTTGATATTTTTCTTAACAGTTGCTAATAAAATGACTGCTAATGAAATGGCTTAATTAACCTTAAATCTGATTGATATGGGTTTACCCCAGCGTCGATATTAGGTACCCCAACTTATTCTAATTTTATACATATATTTCGTCGTAGTTCGTTAAACTCTGCAATCGATATTTAAAATGTAACAAACATAACTCATACGTAGATGTAATGAAATATAATCGCTATATAGGTAACATCTGGATACGTACACCGAAGTAATAATTTATTGTACCAGCCTACATACTTATTCGATTACTTATATACAAATGCAATTTGTATCATAAATATACCATATAGTTATTAAATAATAATCAATTTTACAATATTTTCACAGTACCAAAATACGCAAAGTATATACTAACACTTTAATACTTATTAAGTTATTATACGAATTCTTGATATTTATCTTATTTTAATAAATTAATATTACAGTACAAATATACGTGCGCGGTCGGATATCCTCGTAAGGAACGAAATTCTTCAATTTTCATTACAAATACAGCAATGATTCATGAACCATAAAGTTATAATGAAATTTTCACGCGAGTTGAGGTTATGTAACTGTCCGCGATGTTTGCCAGATCGTACGTATATAAAATAAAAATACGTGTATACAATATAGGATGGCCTTTAATTCAATGTCTCCTGGACACAGGAAGATGGGCTGGGTTGCACCTGTTTTATGGAAAATAAGAAATAAAATCGATGTCACTTATTGCTTAGTTATAAGAATATTTATGAAAATGTAAAATTTTACACTCTCTAGTACTTCTTTAAGCACTGTGTTTGTTTTTTTCTAATTTTGCCGTGATTTGTTTTATGTAAAAAAATTGGGAATTATTGGAAACTTTTCCACACCTGGTAAAACCAAGCCTATCGCCTCTTGTCCGCTTAACATTGAGTTTAGGGCCAACCTTATAATAGAAAGAATAGTGCCCTTCACGTTTAAGTTTTCGATTACGGCCATACCTTCCGATATACTTTGCAATGATGGGCGAAAACGTAATAAATGTTTTAAGGAAATGTAATGAACTTAGTAAGGGTAAAGGAGAGAAAGTCTCATGGAGGTTGATTAAAGATATGACGAGATTTCGACCAGTCAACTCTTTCGCAAGCTGCGTTAAGGGAATCCGTTCCAAAAATAGATTAATATAATATATATAAGATCTCTGTAAGTAGTACCGTATTCACTCCCAAGCCTGTCCTTCATATCGTTTTATTTTAGAACTCACGAAGTTCAAGTATCAAAAATAAATAATAATATATTTTTCTTTGTTTCTTACACTATTTTTACAATGTGTTTACTGTAGGTTGTTTTAGTTTGGAACAAAGCCCTAGTCTAGATATACGGCTCTTGAGTTACCGTCTAATCTCCGTTTAGCTTTGTTCAAGGAATTCCGTCCACAATTGGAAAAAAATTGGCAACGATTCTGAAAGTTTTCAAACCTTTAACGCTTTGCAATTTAAATAATGCGTAATGAAAACGAGCGGGCGAATAGTGCAATAATTGTATTCGTTGAATTTATTATTCAACGAATGCTTAACGCTAGAAGTATTCAGAGCGAAATACTTATTTATATAAATAGTTTTACTGATAGAAATTAATTTAGTGATTACTACAACTGGATAACTGTTTAATTTTAGCTCACTCTAAGTGTTAATCCAACCAAGGACCGAGTGTGATTTGAATTCATTGACCTGATATAATTGGTACGCTTAATAATTGACCTACTACATCGTATTTCGAGGTTAATAATATTCGACATTCGAGTTAAAGAAGGTAGTAACATAATCTCAGCTAATTTTAAAAAAGTGATTGTCGGTGTTTCGAAATGCTTGTTGTTTATAAATCAAGGTACCAATGCCCTTAGTACGAGTTTATTTACGTACATTTAACGTAACAAACTCGTAGTAATGGTGCGATTACCTTTTACGACTGGCTATCTTATGAACTATTAATGCTAGATATACGTCGATAGCAGTGTCGTGTACTTTTTTTACGGACTTCAAGCCTATGGTAATAAGCTAAATAAGACGTAACACGAGGTACTGCCTCGTTCGCTCTCTGATTTCATTGCTTAATAATCCTTTTCTACTGAAAGTAGGGACATCTAGCACCATTCTCAAATTAAGTCAAACAAAATTTTCCTCAATTTAAAATAATGCGACAAATATTGTCGTATCTACCGTTTACTGGTACTGTATTTTTCGTATTTAAATTTTAAAACCGGAATAGGGGCATTATTTGAAATGAAATTTTTAAAGAAAGATGAAATTGAATGTTGTACAGCAGGTACACATGGAATCTACATTCCCACATTTTGCACTCGTAACGTGGCGTATAATATGAAGCGATTGATTCAGCGCTGTGCATCGAATAGAAAACTGCAACTCAAATACAAAGAGATCGGTTAAGTGCAACATTATTACGTTCTTTTGTTGTGCCGAATCTACAATATTAACGCACGTTAAGTTATTAGGATCATAGCGAATGCGAAAAGTTATTAAATGATAATGCAAATATCGAAGGTAAACAAGTTACGTGAACAGTATTTTCGCAAGTGGCAGAACCAGTGTAGGTCGACCGGGGAGGTACCACCGCCACTATTTCTAGTGTAAAGCAAATTTTGCGTTTGGAAAGGTGTGGTTGCCGGCTCACTTATATTTGAGGCGACCATCTTAGTCCTCAGAAGTAGCAACGCATCTGTGATGGACTTCAGATGGAATCTCCGTTCTATGCAAAGTTGCTTGCAGTAACCACGTACTATCAGGAAGACTGCATGCTCGTTTGCTATTAAAAAAAAAATAAGAATGTTTTATCATTTGGACCAAGAGAAACGTCATAGACACAGGATTTTAACTTAATGGACCTGAAAGACCGAATTATACATTTAATTAAATGTATGTAAAAAAAATAAGGACAAGGCCATGCGTGCTACTAAAGGGTTTAAAATAGAAAGCATTTTTTTGGCGGTTCCGTTCACGTGTTCTCTCTAATGTATGGCCTTGTTTATCTTCTCTTCAGTACCTTTACTTTTTAAAATCCTATCAAAATCTTGCACTTTTACCTTCCTTCCAATATGAAGCCAAAATCTTGGGCTGAAACGCGAGTACATTATCATAAGTCAGAGCTATGGAGTTATGTCCAGGTCGTTATAATTCTATTATTTTATATGTAATCGTTTTTGATTTGTCCGACAGAAATTCTCTTTTAAAACATTGGCACAAAATGCCGTATTTTAATATGAATTTTTGTATTTTTAACGCATACATTTCACATAAGCGAAAGACCATTTATGAATTTAAAAAGACTAGAACGGCTTGTTCCTAACGTGAACGGATAACATACATTATGCTTTAAATCACACATAAATCTCTTAGCTGTTATTTATATCTTTGTATATGTTTGCACTTTTAAACTCACAACCAATATTGATAGAAATATCGAAAGCAATTCTATCTGGACTGAGAGGAACATCCTATTCAATTGCTCCGTATATGTTAGGGGCAGAAATTAATAAAGTTGTACAATATGAAAAAGCAATTTTCCTCGCTGATGTCTACCACGCTTCTGACTATACCATTTTTAGCCTCATATCTTCGGTAGTCACTGGTGAGCATCAAGTCGCTTAAAGCGCTTGCTGTGAAGTAGAAATTGAATTTCGCGCGAGCATAAGCCGCTTGAGGTTTGTGTTGTGATATTGGAAAGAAAAAGAAATAACGTTTTCTTCTTTATACAAATAACATAATAATTTGTGTATTATACTGTGCACATATACAGTGTACAGTATAATACATAATATACAAATTATGCAGTGTATACATTTTTGTAAGAGTAGATTCATGAGTATGTACTTACACTATTTACCTACCTTAAAAATTGGCAAAATTAAAATGTTGTGATTTAAGGATCCATTACTTAAAACTTTAAACGTGTTTATCTCAAAACTGTATATTTCAAATCGGCCGCACCGATGACTCGAACAGTTTTCAATCAATTCTCTTGTAATTTGAAATAGATCTTTAAAAACGTATTACCTAGATAAGCACGTAGGATTATTCTTTAAGACGCCGTAGTTTTTTATCAATGATTTACTGGCGATCTTTTCTGCGATTTTTATAAATTTCAAATTAATTGATTGAAAATTATTCGAATAATCGGTGCGGCCGTGGACCCTTCGAAAATAAAAAGCCATTTGAAAACCGCTGCATAGCCGCCATCTTTAATTTTTTTTCTGAAAATATGATGTATACTTAACGTTACATAAAAAAAAAACATCTGTGTTTGTTATCTCGATTTAATTATAATTTTTCCTAAAACAAACCACAAAAATACATATTTTTTACAGATTCTACAGTGGCCTAACCCCTTAAGGAAGGCAGGGAAGTCGCTGAATAAGAGTTGGGCGTAAAATAGTGGAAGTCGCTGAATAAGAGTTGGGCGTAAAATAGTTTCCAGACTTTTTATTAAAATGTTTGTACTTTAAAAGATTCTTAATAATAGTTTTATTATAGTTTGCTCAGATATTTTCAACTCATTAAACCTTGCTGTAAATATGCGAAGGTACACGTATTCCAAATAATCGACATACATATAACAGTATGACATTAATTATTATTATCAGAGGACAACAAAGCAGTAACTATATTCAGGTAAAATCCATATAATCTTAAACAAAATATATTTGTAATACTAAATCGCTAATATACAAATTTAACATCTTTGGTACTCTGTAGCAGTATAGAATTTTATTTTGAATTAACCCTATCATATAAGTACTAACAAAATAAATAAATTGTAAATTACTTTCATTATCTATTTAGGATTATAAAAATTTGCGACACTAAAGTTGTTGTAACAAAAAAGATAACGAATGTATTACATATTTACATCATTGTATTTTTTCTATACATTTGTAATATATAATTACCACTAAACTGAATAAAAATAAATTAATGATAGACAAGAAAGAAACAAGACACCTTGCTTTCTGAACATTGGATATAAAATATATTTTACTGAATACATAAACGCTTCTACACTCAAAGACGACACCTAGACCGGAAATCTAACTTCATCATTCAGATGTTTGTGTGGCCGGGGTCAAACCCGAAACTCACTGCGTGGAAGAACATAAAGGGCCAAAATAGCTTCCTTGTACAAGATGGCTTTCTATGTGATAGGAGTACGTAGTGTGATGGATATTTCCTTATCCGAAATAGATTTTCAGAAATGTCAATCAAGCATGAATAGATTTTTAGAAATGTCAATCAAGCATGAATGTAGAAAAAATGTTATCATAAAAAATACCTGAAAAACATGGCACTTGACAGATAAAACGAGTGCCAACACACATTTTATTAATATTCCTGGAAGCAATTTATTTTAATACAACCTGGCTTCTCAGGTATCTAGGTATCTAAATGAGAGGTATATTGAGAGTATCTATAATAATGGATAGAGGAAAATTGATCCTAGTCCAACTTATACCCAAACATTTGCCTGTACCTTACCTATACTTGAATTTCAAGAATCTAATAAAATAAATCCACGAAGCTTTGGCTTAACGCATTTATTTAACATTTAACGCGTATTTTAACGCTGTTGTAATATTATATAAAATATTAGTTTTAAACAATTTTTTTGCAATCAAATCCAAATTAATCGCCACAGATCAATAAATGGAAAGTCACTTTATTTTCATTTACTTTATGACTAATAAAGAAAATAATTGTAAGATTTCTGTGCCGCGAAAGACAGTTTTACATAGATTTGGTCTTCACTTTCGGGCTAATGGCATGGATCTGGTCTATCTTAAATGAATAATACCTTTGTTGAATTATTTACTGATAGATTTTATAAGCGCATTCGTTCGCAGACTCCCGCAAAATGACCACTGAAATTCTTGTTCAATATACGTATGTTATGTCGAATATTATATTAATGTTTATATTATACAAATATATTCTTATTTATAGATATTTATATACATTTAATGAATATGTAATAGTTGATTCTTTCATATTTAGTTTATTATTTTTGAATACCTACTTAATGTACATTATGAAGTATACACATTTCAGGAGAAGACGAAAATTTATATATAATTAATGATATTCTACTTCAACAATATAAAGATATGTTAAATGATATAATTATAAAAGACCTGTACAAATTTCACGAGTAGCACATCGTATTTTAAACCCAATCACAACATTAACATTATAAGTAAGCTCATAAATTCACTCAGTCCGATCCTTTGTCGTTTCTTGTACTTCGAAGGTAACACTAACGAGGCGACGATCATGATAAAGTCACGCGTGTAGTCGACACAAAACGCACACTCAACGATTTCGGCTTGAATCTTTTCACAAGAAGTCCTTAATCGTATAGATCTCGTCTGGAAACAGTGGAAACGGTGTATAATCCGCTGCTGTCAGTTACCTCGTCGGTACTCTCCGTTAATCAGGAAATGTCTATATTTTCCACTTTATAAAGGAAGCGGCGGTGATGTAACCCTCATGATTCGCCGTTAGGAGCCATCGTGACCGTGCTGCAGTTGGCGCGCGTGGACCGGGTCGAACTTCGTCGCAAACCCATTCCACCAACTCGGTTCAGTAGTATTAGGTTATCGCTTTTCCTTTTCCCGTGAAAATTACAGAACAGAAGTTCCCTCATGCCTTTTCTAAAATTTTTGGACAGGAAGGCGTAGAGCAGTGGGTTGATGCCGGAGTTGAAGTACGTGATGAGAAACGTAAGAGGAGTCAACAGGGCACTAAAGTCACTGGTACCTTGGTAGCCGCTAGACCAGTACTGCCACATCTTACGTGCGTGGAAGGGGAGGTTGCACACTGCGAAGGTGAGGACGACGACGATTAGCATTCGGACGACTCCGCGCCGCGCGCGCAGCACGTTGCGCGACAGGTGGCTGAGGTGGTGACAGTTGCGGGTGTCGTGATTGTGGTTCGACTTCGACTTGCTAGCGTTAGCTTGATTTCTCTGCAACAACAAAAAACACTATATATAATAAGTTAACTCATATTTTGCTATATGGCATATACATAAGCCTGTAGCATATTACCAATCGGAATATTGTAATTTAATGCATGTACACTTAGGTTTGAATTATAGGTAGATAGGTAACGTAAGTTCTGCTTAATAATAACGGTTTTAAGCGTCGCTGTATTCTGGCTTGACGAATATGGTACGAGAGACATACTTTTCCGAGACGTTCCAACTTAGCCCTCAATTAATATTTCAATCTTACGTGGTGTCATGGTGAAGTGGCCACTTACCATCTGGTATAACCTCAATTTTATTTTACAATTTTCTGCTCGGGTCGACAGCCAAAACTGTTAAATTTAAAGTACGCCTACTCAATTTTAGTCTTTTACCATCAGGGCTTTTCAACTCTCAAACCTTTAATCCTAAGAGTAAAAGGGCCTAATCTGCGATTGACATTGGGTAAGACATTCTATTTAGAAATGGTCTCCATTAATTGAACTAAATAAACGATCCTTTATATTTGTATTTTCAAGGTTGAATTAAATAAAAGCTTTTAAGTAACGTTAGTTTGTCTTTCGTCTTCTCAAGAAATCATTTCATTTGATATCCACACAGTGTGAGTGCATATGCAAAAATAGAAAAAAAAATAAAACCTGCCAATGAAGGGTTCCGTACCATTACTTATAAATAATTAAATGATTTAGTTTTTGTTATTGTTAATAACAAATAAATACATTCTATTGGAATTTTTATTCGCATATTCTATAAAAAGAAAACGCAATATAAAGGACATGGCCAACTTTTATATGGCGCTCTGCTTAGCTTATAAAATTGTTGTACAGGTAGGAATTTTGTTTTTTTTTTTTTGCATCTTATCCTAAGATAAGTTAAACAGTCAAAGAACTAGGCGTCTTTTGTAAATAAAAAAATAAAAAAAAAAAAGCTAGTCAATTTTCATTTAATCAACATAATTAGCCAAAAAGTTGTAACGCGGTTTAGCACTCGGTGGATTATAGTAACTATTCAACGTGTAACTCAGCGGATATCTTGACGATTTGAGAGTCACTTGGTGGATTATATTAACTATTCCACTCAACGGAATATGTCACTCACAATTGCTACCAATTCGCACTTGGCCAGCGCGATGGATTATCGCCTAAAATCATGTTACCCGTGCCCAGTAGTGGGACAGTTACGGGTCGAGTTAGCACCGACAAGTGCGACAGGCACTCACCAGCGGGTGCGTGGTGGTGTGCGCGTCCAGCGACAGCGAGAGCAGCGGGCGGTGGTTGTCGATCCAGCGCGTGCCGGGCAGCTGCACGTCCGGGAAGATGTACGAGTAGTTGGGCGGCGGCGCCTCCTGCATCACCGGCAGCGCCCACTCGCCGCACGTCAGCTTGCCGTTGCGGCACAGCGGCAGCCACTGGGGGTTCGAGTGCACGGTTGAGAATGACACATACATGGGCGTCATAGGGAGGCATAGGGGGTCCGGTGTTGGCCCTTTAGCGTGTGCGAGAAACGAGAAATTCAACACACAGAAGAATCTTCATATTTTTTCTTATTGACAAAATATTGAAATGAGTATATTCGAACCCTCCCGTCCATATTATAGAGTAAGAAAAACACGAAACATTATATTCCCTTTCTGCCGCTGTTCGACTCACATCAAGAAAACTGTAGCCCAACAAACACTCATAATACAGAGCATATGATTTGATAATTTATACCAACCTAAATATATCTTATGAATTATGTGTCACTTTGGACATGCTCATCTCCGAAACTGCTCAATCGATTTCAATAAGTTTTGTGAGCGTGTATAGTTGGTTCTAGCTTGAAAGATGGCATCATTTGAACTATGGCAAGGGCTCTTCCAGAGCACACTGAGGCTGTCATATTTATTTGTTAATATTATTGCAGTGTATGAAGCATTATACCCAATTTACAGTCAAAATACTATGCTACAAGAAAACTAATTCAAATATCAACAATATTATACTAATTCAATTAAATCTTCCATGGTATAAAAGCTAATTTAAATATATGCATTTACCGAGTATCCCACGGGTGTCTCCACACTCTTCTCCTGATCAGGCGCCACCGGCTTCCTCTGGCACGATACGTGAAGGAACGTGAATAGGAGGTGATGTTGATCGCCCAAGTCTGCCGGCAGCTTTATCTTGATCTCGTCGTATAATGAGGGGTTTCTGAAAACATTCAAGTTTAAAAAAAAACAGCTTTAATTCAATGCACTAAAAAGAAAATAAAAACTTTTGTAGTAGACAATCTCATAATTTTGTTGCATTGTAAAATTTGACGCTAGATTTTTTCAGATTAGATTTATTTACGTACGTGATTTCCAGATTTGTTCGTGAAATAAATTTTTACATTTACAGATATAAATATTATTAATAAAATTTCTCACTTGTTATGGTATAGTACTGTAGTGTACGCTTCGGTGCTGAACTCGGGGCACGAGCTGCGGCCGAAAATGGCCGGCAATGCAGAGGCTTGGTCCTCGCCTGACATCAGTTGGATTTTTACCTATACCAGAAATTACACACAAAGACTAGTATATAATTTTATTAGTATGTTATATACAAATATACTGCAACAGTTTAAAATTATATAAATGAAGTAATTTTAACTGTTTTTATGTACTGGTTCTGTGTACCGGTCTCTTCCCACAATTGGGAGAGGCTTTGAGTCTATCATTGCTTCAGTGTTGGTGGCACGGGTTAGAGGCCAACTCGTAACGTTTAACGACTATTGTCATGTGACACAGAGGTGCGTATAAAATCTTTCCATTACCGGTCATACATTTACCTTCTCACAACACCTGATATTGCTATATTTT
>DWTU01002744.1:0-11134 GCA_018251515.1 Cecropterus confusis
GTCAAAGTTCGATTACCAAAACAAATACGAAGAAATACTGTAGTACTTTATTTTGATTGATATTTTGATATTTTGATCTATCTCGTAGGGTTTAGCCAGCGTTAGCAATGAAAGCGCAAAAATGTTTTATTTACGACATCACATAGAAACCTCTAAAATTATCAGTGGCTTTGTACTATATTATGCATGTATTATACATATAAACCTTCCTCTTGAAACACCCTATCTATTAAAAAACCTGCATTAAAATCCGTTGCGTAGTTTTAAAGATATAAGCATATATAGGGACAGACAGACAGCGGAAAGCGATATTGTTTTATATTATGGAGTGATAGACCCTTCGGACTACGAGTCTTTACGACTCGTAGTTCGAAGGGTCTTTTACTAGTTTAGGGGCAATAATGACATTAACAGGTTAAGTTAAAGGAAATATTAGAAATTCTTTCCAATTTAAGTGTGAATCAGTGACAAATAAGGTGAAAAAATAAATAAAAAGTATTACATGTAAAACATGCAGCATTAGGCAAATTACTTGATTTTACTTTTTCGTTTACTTATTTGGAAATGCGTACGAAGATTCGTAATATTCCATGCAAACTTCGCGATGAGCCTCTAAGGTATTATAACTTCTCGAGAGAAATGTGCTTTTTAGAGTCATCTCGCGTTTATCGCCCTATCTCGCACATTTCGAAGGAAGCATTTTTATTTATTATAATAATTTGAACAAGGTTTTTAAATTGCCGATGTTATGAAAATAATAATTCGATTGAGCAGTGGTGTCCACTTTACATAATAGTTACTTTTAAAAGCAATTTAATATTTTGTGTTGTCGATGGAAGGAAAAAGCGTAACGTTTGATTGTGCTCTATTTTTTGTAAACGAGCAACGACTACAAGATGGAAATTGTACACTGATGCTCATGTAATTTTTTATTAATCCCAGATTAGATCAATATCTCACCGGAGGTTGCTATATCTGAGGACTAAATTGAAGTGTCTGGGATAAGTATGTTTTCTTTACAACATCCTTCAAAGCGGAACTCAGGAGTGTAACACAGTGCTGTTATTAGTCAGAAATAGCATTGGCGAAGGTTCCTCCAGAGTCCAAACACAATGAGTTCTACTACCTTCATGTATGATATTTAGTAAAAGATTTTTAGGATTATTACTATGTTCTAATTAAATATGACGCAAGGTGCAATCATAATTATATATAGCGTAGTTTGAATGACATCTTTGTGTTTAGAAGATTAAGACTTTATTTATCGACATTAACTTTAACTTTTTGATTTACCTTTTTATTATAGCTCTAACTTGAATGTTTTTACCATTCTTAAATCTCATTTTGATCTTGATAAGTAAACAGGGTTCAAATACATAATATATACATTTGTAAACAGCTTTGATATCCTCATAAACTGTTGCCTCTCTCAGACTCGCGCACGAAGGCTTCGTATTTATTATCTATAAAAACGGCAAAAAATCACGATTGTTATATGAGAGCCCCCCTTAAATTTTTATTTGTTTCTGTTCTTACTTCTTGTTATAGCGGCAACACACCATCTGTGAAAATTTCAACTGTCTAGCTATCATGGTACATGAGATACTGCCTGATAACAGACACACGCACCGACAGCGGAATCTTAGTAATAGAGTCCCGTTCACCCTTCGGGTAACGAAATCCTAAAAATTAATAAGTGGAATGTTTGTAAAACACAATGTTTATGAGAGTAAAAAATTCTCATATTGTGTGTCATAGCTGCATGTGAGAATATATTTTGCATATCCGTGACGCAAGTCAATGCATACATGTTTCTAACAACAAATTGACTACATCTGGCACAGCTGGCGTGTGGTTATCGGTTCCTTATTCCCCGTGACTGCATACATATCACACACTCTGGAGAATGCTCGTGTCATTCTTTGCTGGCTATCGTGTGTATGCATATATTAAAACATTTGAAGCAATGTTTCTTAAACAATAATTTATAATAGATGCTCATTCATTTAACAAATTATCCGTTTTGAATTTATATTCGAGCTACTATTTACATAAACAATATGTCATACGAGAGTACAATGTCGTAGTACTTAGGGCGGCAAAGCTCCTGCGGCTGCGGCTAGCTTCTGAAGCCTCAGGTAATGTTTACATAGGGCTGATTACAAATATAGGGGTGGCATTAGCTATACATTACTTGATTCATTTGTTAAGAAGTTGTTAATATCAATTTTTACTGAGTCTAATGTATGTTTATGTTGTATATAACTGAGTATGACTTAGCAATTCTCTTCTATGATTAATTTCATAAATTTGACGCGTCTTTAGATTAAAAACTATCGAATTATGAAACCAAGTAAACCCAATGTTTGGTAATTATTCGATTTTTAACCGTTTTTTTAAATAATCTTAACACTACCGTAAGCTGTGTACCGTAATCGTAACTGTTTCGGTATGACCACGATCCATGTAACTGGGTCGAAATATGGGCAAAAAGTAATTAAAAATAATGGCATAAAACCGCACATCGTGATATATTATAATGTATCAATTCCGCGATAATATCAGTCTAAAATCATATACTACTGTTCTATTTTTAAGATTAGTAGTAGTATTCATATTACGGTCTAAATAAGCATGTAATATGAATAAAATGCAAGAAGTTTGCCTCGGTCTCCAATAACAAAAGTATTGTAGACGAAAAATTTATTATTTTAAAGGAAAAAAATGACTATAAGGAGAGAACGCAAATTATTCTCACTACCACGTTCTTACTAATAATAATCCGCTCCTAACAATGCAGCCAATTACTACGTTCTCAGTACTTTTCATTCTCGGTTCAAGACTTGCGTTGGCTTGTTCCAAGGTGTTGGCCGGTACTTAATTTTATTTGAGATAAGCCGAGCTTTCCGCTTTGCTGGACATGTAATTAAGCGGATTCCCTTTCATTTACTAGTCCAGAATTAATTTTGATTTACAGCCTGCAATATTACATGGTGGAACATTTTCATGCTCGTACTAGATTTACCAAACCTATTATTGTAGATTATATACCGAAATCATTGACTAAACCCATAAAAAAACATTTTTTTCTGACAATTTATTAAGTAATTAATATTTACCGTTCCCGAAATGACAATCATTAGCGATCTGATGAAGAGCTCTATTTCTGAAAAATAAATAAATACTATTCGTTAATATTTTTTGATATATACTATTTAAGAAATTGGTTATGTTGTTGATGATTTATTTTTAAGCGCGTTAAATTCTAATTTCTCATTTAAGCAAGCAAATTCTCTCGTGTGAAGCGTATCATCCCGTGGGTCAGATGTTACATTACTGGAATAATCTCGGCTCGGTGTTATTTCGTCATTCGCGAGTCGAGAAAATGTACAACTCGACACCTTTCATGTTTTAAAAAACATATGAGTATGCTATCCACATAGTTTCGCGTCTGCGTCGAATGTAGAAAGACGGGAGATTCGCGTTAAAATCGAATGGAATTATATTGAAAAACCTTTTTATTCTTTGGCAGAAGAGATTAAACTGAACTATTGGATTTTGCTTAAGCCAAATGGCATCCGCAATGCAGTGTTATAATGTTAATGAATAGATATTGCTAACGAGTTTTGTAGTGAATTTATGTAGATGCATTCGCAAAAGATGTTTTGGATAAAATTTGTCTTCATACAAGTAAACTGTTTAGGTTTTTCAGGTTCTTTCTATATTATTTTTCTTGCTTGAAGATGTAACATTTTTAAATTCATATTTAAGCTGAATTTAATTGTCATTTTATCATTTTTCAAATGATAAATTTTCATAAAAGAAATAAATATATTTCGAAACTCTAGTACATAACAATGAAAATATCTGAACTGTGTTAACCTACCAATCGATACTGAGGCGAAAATTTGAGCTTCATTTACTTTTTATGTTGATTCTTTTATAAAAAGCTGGAAATTTGTTTACAGTTTTTCACAAAGCCCAACATGTGGCGCCTGCGAAAACTTACAGCATTTTATTTTCCAGCGAGTACCTACCTACTGGGTTTGTGTAAATTGTTTTAGTAATTATCACGTTTTTCCACTGTGCATAATAATTATCCTTTGGAATAAATTTTCTGTTCGTGTTCTACTAAAATATGTTGAGAAAAATGAAATTTACCGTGAATATTGTGAAAATGTTATAGTGTATTTCAGATGGAGCCAAAATAAATTAAAGTGACATTTACTGACTTTTTGTTGTATTAAACCTGCCAAAGAGACATAAAGTAGTCTCTTGATGGTAATAAGGCTTTTTATCTAACAGACCTTTTGTCTTCTAGAAAGGGAACTTTTGCCGTTGTCGTGCTATTTTCTATAGAATTATCTTTAGAATTATCATCTTATTATCTTCGTTTGCAGATATTATTGGACATTTTTAAATTTACTTCCAAAGCCCTTGAATGGCATTAGCAGAAAGAAGCACGGTGCTTTTTTGAGGGGATACATCAAGCAAACACGAGCGTCATGCGTATGTTCGTGAGTATAAAAAAAAATTGGAAATGTGTTGACAACTTATGACGAGAGCTCTTTTTGAGCCTAAAGTACTGTGTTGAAATTTTGCATTTTCATGGCACACAATTTTGTTACCGTTTTTTTAGATCCGTTTTTTATACCGTTTTAGATCAGTCAATATTGTTTCCAACACGTAAAGACGTAGTGTTAAAACATAGAGACAGATACACTGTATAAAAGGACCAAGCGCTGTTTCTAAAACTATTCACTTTGACACGAAATCAAGCCGTGAAATTAGTTGATGCCAAGGCTTTACAGGCTATAAAAGGGCCCTCTCAAAGCCATCGGTTGGTCCAATAAAACATTGGGCGAACTCCAAACTGGGGATTTGTTTCTGTTACTTGGTAACGTGATTTCAATAACTTATTTGTTAAACGTATTTCGTATCGTGTCATTTGTACTTCGGTAAGTACGTTCGATTTACCAAGCTCTTCTGCGGAATAGAATTAGTCAAAGAGTTTATAATCATTGAAATAAATTAATAATGCAAATTGATTTAAATAAACAAGCTTATATTTACCTATATGTTCTTATATCATGGAGGTGCATAAAAATAAGCAGTCCACCATCTTATGTGGTTCATCATATTAGGTTTTGATTAATGTCACATAACTAATCGTGCATTGTCCAAACTTAACGTTTAAACGTTTCAGTTCATTTTCAGGTCATTTTCAGTTCATTTTCAGTTCAATCGGTCAAGGATAACTTTTTAAAATTTAGCTGCCACATTTGACACGTAAAATACAAACAAAGTAAGTTAAGTAAAAGCTTGTAAAATGGCGCAGTTAGTTTAAGCTATTTTTAATGTTACATGTCGTGATAAAGTACAGAAAATAGAAAAGGACGTAGAGCTGGTAGATTAATAGCCACTACTATTGCTGTAACCACGATCCATGCAAATAGTCGAAAAATCGGCAATAAAAAAATTAAAAACGCATAGCTATCGTGCGTCTAACCTAACCTAACCTACACCATGTGTAATTCCGGAATAATATTATTATTATATCATTTAGGATTAATGTATTCATACAGATTGTTCATGTTCCTATTCATTTGTATATGATTTTTTCATTGTATATTAGTATTTCTGCATTCTTTTATGCATTTTTATTTGAATCAGAAAAATATGTCACTGAAAGTAAACGTGTAAAGGACTTGGATAGAAATTCAATGCAGAAATCGTGAGACAGTCATGATGGTTTGAATTTAATTAATGATACACCTTTTAATTTTTAACTAAGAACAATTGAAATTTCGAGTCTATGATTAAAGTGTGTTAAATATAGGTCACATGGATAAATATAAGTTAAAAACAAATATTTATTTTAATACCATAATGAAAAGTAGTTATCTAAATTAGCTTATGTAATATCTGGTACTCTAACATCACAAACAGATACATCAATTTTATTTATTCCATAGGTTTCATAGGTAGTATTATCGTATTAGATGTCAGAAAATTATTCGCCAATTCTCAACTCAAATCGAAGGATTAAGCTCGCTGCCAATAGAAGGTTTTAGCTTTCAAAGTAAATGTGGATCGCTAGTCAAATATTGGCACGGGCTAGTGTAACGCGAAATTTCATGGAGATATATTTCAACAGATTCGAAGATCGTGCGATCTCAATCACTATGGAAGATGATGACAATATTGATGTTGAAAAAAAGTTAACCTAAACTGCCGATTGTTTTCAGTTGGGCGTTGATTAAATAATAAAAAACCGGCCAAGTGCGAGTCGGACTCGCGTACGAAGGGTTCCGTATCATTCTCTATAAAAAACGGCAAAAAACTTACGTTCGTTCGTATGGGAAACGCACTTAAATATATTTTCTTATTGTTTTATTTTTAAAGTAGGTAAATATATAATGAAATATTTCTTGAATAATTCAAGCGTCTATCTGTTGCAACGGCAACATTAATAACGATTAATGTCGAGCAAGAAAATAACGTTTGTTGTATGTACGTAAGCCATCTTTAAATATTAGTTCTATCTGTTTTAGTACCTATTTGTTGCTATAACGGCAACATAAATACATCATCTGTAACAATTTTAACTGTCTAGCTATGACGAATTTTACACTTCTTCAAAACTATCGAGTTTCAATACAGAATTTCAATTCCTTGATATGTGCTTGTATGGATATATACGTTATGGATACCCTGATGTCACGGGAGTGACAGAGAATTATCCCGGACTCCTTTCTCTGTATGCTGAGTTGCGATACCATGGGTACGTTTTTGTCCGTCTGTCCGTTGTCCTTTCGGTACGGGATCCGAAAAATTTAACCCATGGACCATGAAACCATTGCTTGATGCTGCAAGCGTCAGCCTTGATAGATATACATAAACATAAACGATTTCTACACTCATAGCCCCAAACAAACAACCAGACCCAAAAAAAAAATCTAAACTCATCATTCAGGTGTCTGTTCGGCCGGGAATTAAATTCGGGACACAATGCGTGTCAGACCGGTATGATGTCCGCTCCACCACGTGGGTCGTGAGATAGGGAGCTGGCGAGCATTTCAGTATATGATTTGCCCAAGTTTCATATGGAAGTACATTGCACTTTAGATCAATACAAATTGATTTGGTTCAGTCAATTGAGGTTCTATGTTGCTGCGGCTTCGTGTCACAGCCGATTGAAGTTGCTTAAAAAGGGGGGGGGGGGGGTATTAAATCATTTGCACATGTATGCCTCTGCGGTTCATGGTCACAATCGTCTTGGTAAACGAAGGAAAAAGACGAGGCAGACGTCAGGGCTCTGCATTGTTGTAATAATGTTAAAAAAAGGCTCTACTGAGTCATTTGCACACGGTTCTCATTGCGCCCATTCAATTAATTATGACTACACGATATGACACGAAACAACATATGGGAGACTTTTTGCTCACTGATTTTTAGCCGTACAACTGTTTGAGATTTAAAGGAAAACGGGTATTGCATGGGATTATCTTATAATCATTATCATAGGTGCCGTTCCTATAGATTACATTAATTATTTTCAATAATATTCAGCGGACGTAGAATTTCGTACTTGTAGCTTGGCTCGAGCAACCGGTTGAAAAAAATCACATGGTCTTGTGGCGACCTCCCGCTACTCATCAACAGATGGCGCCACCGTATTCTGAATCACGCTATCGGAGTTTTCTCAACATCCTGCATATATACAAGTTCCGAACAGAGACTGTCGGAGCACGGCCGCTCCCCAGGCATGGTCACCTCGCCTCTAGTTATTTGAAGTCTAGAAACTAAAACTACTGAATTTGATTTATTGATTTGAAAATAGGTCTGTTAAAAATTAATTAATTGGGATCTACAACTAATTGATTAATTTTAATAAAAAAAAAATATAAGGTGGACTGCATATGCATGTCGTTTGCTACTTCCAAATACAAAAGGTACTCTCGTTACTCAAAGTTACTCATATTTGGACTCACCCATCCACTTGAACCCAGTGAGGGTCTCCACAAAGTGTCCCTTGTCCCTCACGACGGCTGCCAGCATCTTGGAGCTGACGAAGCTCGCAATCATGTAGAACTCCTGACCGCAGCTCGTAGACTGCTGGAGTAGCCACCAGCCGAGGAGGGAACCCATCTCGTTGCCGGAGAACACTTTCCAAGTGCTGGATCTGGGAGAAAGGTATTAGTAATGTTTTAATTTTGATTGATATGAATAAGATATTTAAAAGTTATTATAACATTAGAATTTGTTTATCTACTTTATTCAAAACAATATTTTTTTTTTTTTTTTTTTGCTTTAAGGCAGCCTTTTTTTTATTTTATTTAAGTTTAAGTATGTTTTCATACGCGAATGGTTCTTGAATGTGTTTAAACTCAAAGAAATACTGATAATGCTGCACAAGACGGTTTATGAGCTCGTAAGAGTAACATTTCAGTTAGGTTCCATTCCTAAAGTCAACCCCATCCAGTCAAAAACATGCGGGTGAAAAATTGAGCCAAGTTCAATATTCATTTTATGCGTTATTGTTCACTTTTTTTTTGGTCGGCGCACAAATATTGAGATTTAAAGGGTTCCAAGTACTGAACATAATCCTAAAAAATATTTATAAATATAAACAACGTTGTACAATAAATTGAAAACACAATTTTATGGTCTCCGCTTCTATAACAATAAAAGAACTTCATAAATTTTAATAGTCAACTATTTAAACAAAAAAAATAAATTGTCGAATCAATACAAGCTCAATGTTTGAGCCTTGAAAAATATTTAATTTAGTCAACAGTATTTTTTTTAATGTCGCGATTAGTCACAATTTTCGAGTTATATATCTCTCATAGTTTTTCATCTTCTCTGAGCTAATAATAAGTAGCCGTCACGGGACGTCTGGCAGATGTGAAATATCGTGTTCGTACAAGTAATATGCATCAAAGACAAGACAAGACAACAGGAACTAAATATATAGCATTATGAAAATAACGCCATCTACGTACGCAATAAGTCGCACTAACACTCTCACAAGGTATCCCCGCGTGATCGGTCGTGCATCGCCAGTGCCCCACATCAGAGGTCCGCACCTCACAGAAGGTGCCCTTGGGTCAGCCGCAATCCCTATTTAAACCAGAGGCGGAAGGCCAGGACTCCGGCTATAGCTGGGTCCGCAACCGTCCCACCCTCTAGCGAAGGTGGAAGGTCGAGGAACCCGGCAACGGGGACCAAAGCCATTCCCCCCTTCCAGCCCTTCTTGTCCGGCTTGAGCTTTAGGCTCGCCATAAAGCCCGGTGAAGCTGTAAAAGCCAGTAGGGCCAACAGCAACTAACAATTGTTAAAAAAAATGCGAAATAAGATAAGGTCTGCAGTGATTAATTAGTCGATTCTTTAAAAGCATGAGTCATACCCATATCCGTCTTAATCTATCGTAGGCTACTTTTAAGAAGTTTCTGTCATGTATGAATTGCCACATATTTTTTTTTTAGAATTTGAAGTACCAATTTAATGTGCGGTGTACCTGGGAGTAAGTGGCCTCTGATGCTCATGGACATCTGTAAGCGACGAAATAAAAATGATATAGAACAGAGGTTCTATCTCAAGTCAGTCGCAGCTCGTTGCTATGAGGATAAAGCTGGTCGCATCATGTGAAAGTGGGCCGGTAACTACGACCTTCCACCGAAATGCAAGAACTTCTAAAATTATGCGTGGCTCCTAAATATATGTCCCCGTCGGTTCAAATGCTTCCTACAAACTTCATAACCGAAAAAAATGACTTGATCATAAAAAGTTAACGCATTGTTATTATTACGAAGAAATTTAACAGAAAATTGATCACGATATCACATCAGAGCTAAAATATAAAATCAAATATACCTGTCACGTACCATTTATACTATCCTACTACGATTAATTACCAATTTAATATCTATTTCAATTCTTATACACAAAATATTTTACAGATAGCTCTGAGATTTGTACGATTTACGAAAACGATTCCAATCGAGAGTATTGGCGGTCGACATTTAGACATTTGAAAACTGTTCGAGTTCAAATGGAAATTCAATTTCTGTTTACCATTTTGTAAACTGGTTGTTACCTACGTTGAATCGTTTGCTATCGATAAATAGAAATGGAGCAGCAGTTGGTTTGTTATTGGCTCAACAATAAAAATAATTTTTAATGTCAATCGTATGTTAAAAATAAAAAAAAAATAAACAAATTCAGCACTGTTCAAAGTCGTTTGAAAGCCAATTATATGATCATTCTTAAAATAAAATTTATTCTTCTGATCTGCGGAACTGTAACAGGATGGTCATTTTTATTAAACATGCGTCAATTTCTTCATTTTCTGACGTCTAGCTATAAAAATATGGTTCAATATCTAGTTTTATCCACTCGCATTTTTCACAGAAACTACGATCAAGTTTCCTATTACAGCGTCGCCCGCAGCCCCGACATTCGATACTGTTCATTAGCCACCGAGGCTCCGGAGTACCGATTTATCATATATTATTGCCGTTTGTTTATCAAATGGCATCATTACGCACTACAAGGATGAGCGTACATACTACACAGACATGAAATAGATGTAGAATTGAAAGCCATCCAGCAGGGACTTAAGTCAAAATCCG
Source organism: Cecropterus confusis (assembly GCA_018251515.1). Taxonomy (NCBI): domain Eukaryota; kingdom Metazoa; phylum Arthropoda; class Insecta; order Lepidoptera; family Hesperiidae; genus Cecropterus; species Cecropterus confusis. The sequence continues at coordinate 10,638 of DWTU01002744.1, forward strand.
TGGCTTACAAACATAGTCTTGTGGATGAATAGAAGACGAAATCAAAGGACTAATCATTGTTTAATAATCACTAGCTTAAACGGCGGAAAACATATACAAAATTTTACCTAAACCCTGTGAGTTCTTAACGCTATTTTTAAGTGTCTGAGATGACTTGGTCAGTTTGTTCACCGATGTCAGAGGATTACCATTTTTTTAGAGATCCGTGTCCACTGCTTCCTGTACTTAATACTACATAGATATACTTTTCTGGTGTTGTTTTTGATGTGTTGATGATGATAATTATTACAATGATATTTAAATGATTATTATTTTCAATTATTACCGAATTATTCGCGAATTCCGAGGAGTATCTAAACATGAAAATGTTGACATTTATTCCCAAAACATTCGCAATTTTAAATATTCTATTACTAAATTTATATATCCTTGTCAAAAAAAATCTCTTTAATTTCATTTTATTCTATTTAACATTGGCTCAATTAATGAATACGCTA
>DWTU01002745.1:0-11133 GCA_018251515.1 Cecropterus confusis
CATTATAGCAAAGGCTACAGAAGAAAAAATGAGATTGAATCCTTACTAATGTTATTAATGAAAGTCGTTTTCATCCATCTGTCAGCTTTTAAGGGTCGCCTCAAAAGCAAAAGGAATTGATGTTACATTAAAAAACGCTGCTGTTCTTTTCATATTTTTATGTTCCTTAGTCGTACTACATCCTCTTAGAACATCCACAGGAAGGAGGGAGTGGTGTTATTTAACACCAACACGACACGGCACGCATGTGTGTTTGTATTTGATTTTTATACTCAGTTCAAATAATTATCTCAATTTCATAATATTAGCTTAGCTGAAATTCTGATTAAATACGCAATCGTCACAAAGATTACTAGAATTCAGAAAAAAAATTAACACTTAAGAAAATATTTCCTGTAAAACATTAAATATGAATTAAATACGAAAACTAAATCTTAAAGCTAAGCGAGTGTAAGAAAATGTAAACTTTAAAGAAAACTACGTACGTAGCGATACATGTTGTACAATATCCAACGTTTACGTCCTGTCACCGTTAGCAGTTTACTTGTGAAATTTTCATTTTCCACCGCTCGCTCGCGAAATTTCATTCGAAACTTGTACAGCAATATGAAATTAGTTTCGAATTTTGTGAGAAAGCGAACACTTTAAGAATTAGGACCCCGTGATCGTATTACTTCGTTATTTTTTTTGTTTTTCTGCGCCAGTGTTTCGGTGATAAATATCTTGTTTCTAACAAAGTATTTTCTCTTGTATTCGAAACAGCGAAACTGATATTTTATTGGCCAACATTACGCATTGTGCTTTGTGGTATCGGTCTTGAATAGCCACACTTCCTCTATTTGCGTGAACGTCGTAGAAGGTGCGGCGTAGGACTAAGGAGTTAAATCCAGAAGATAGGTAGCACAGTATGTAACACCCATTGCCATCAGCAACGCCCGTGCCAGCCGCACTGGCTACATAGAATATTGCTAACGAATCAGAAAATTTAATAACATTTATAGATACAATGAAATATACTCAACGATCACCCGTCTAGTCGAATACAGTTAAAACACGAATTAAACTGTTTCCAACATGACAATGCAGAGAGTATTTTGTATGTAATTCCATTGTTATTACACCAAGTTTTATTACCGCAGCAAAATCAGAAGCATTAATCGTCCGCAAGTGATAAAGGAGTTGCTATGGACATAACTAAGGTGAGATAGCGTACAAGCGCCCAGTCATACAAAGAGGACACAATATCAATAAAACAAATCACAAAGCCACGTATTTGGAGCATGGCATAAATGAGCGCACCACACAAGGAGCTCGGCAAATTTACACTGCACTTCACTGGCAACACTGACTATTTCACTCATACAAGCATACAAAATTTTGATGCGTGCAACGAAATTCCAATCATAACACATCCAACCTTTAATAATATGAACATAAAGACCAAAACTGATAAATTATTTGAGACACAGACGCAAATAGAAGACGGTTTGTGAGTCCCACTCCTGAGAGTTTGCGTTCCATCGTCAAAGGATTATAAACTGTAAGTTGTTTAAAATAACACTGGGATAAGGCGTAAATCGGGTGCAGGATTAACGCGTGGGCTCGTTCAAAAGGTGAGCGATATTTATTAAGTGCTCATATGTTAATGCGTCTGAACAGCTTTGATTTGTGCGTTTTTTACTTGGAATTACATTTCGCTTCTATGGAGGTGGGACCATAAAAGGTGTGCATTGCGATTCGTTTATTTAAACTTTCATTTTTCGTTTTGATATGATCTTTATCCGAATGTTAATTAATGTGCAAATCTATCGTCATCTAAGTTTAGCTAACGAAGGCTCGCACGCTATTTTTAGGAGCACCAAATGTGCATGTCGAACGAATGTTCAGTTCTTATGGTCAGTGTCACATATAGACATTTGTAACTGATAACAATTAATTCAAGAATTAGCCAAACACAAACGTGTTGCTATTCCCTTGAGGGCAGAATTGTCTCAAAAAACGCGATCTCGTGAGATTAGTAGAACTTTATGTTGCTATTATAAAGTTCATACATCCTACCACATTGAGGAAATAAATAAATATTATTTCACCTGCATTAAATGTTGCTAAACGTGAACGGGCTTCCTTCAACATAGACCGCACTGATTTTAAAATCAGTTGGAATACTATTTTATTTCCTACTACGTACATAAAAACATTGAAGCTATTTCACGTACAATATTAACTGATACGCCCTTATCATCTGTACAAAGTCTTGCTAAACACGAACTGGCCGTTTTCCAAAGACATTTCAGCCGATATCACCATTAAACTGCTGTCGACAGGCGTTTGGACAACAATACAGCAATAAAGTTATATCGTACACCGCCATAAATACTAGTTACTAAACGGTAAGCTGTGATATCCGATAGGTTAGTCACTGCAAGTTACGGGCGCAAGAGGATGAAAAAACTTTACGTTAGAGTTACTAAGACGTGGTTACTTCTAGGTCGACGTGTTGAAATGCTTTATATTGGATGTTGTTGTAACTTGTGTTAATATTCTATGAAATATGTAACTTACTCATACTTTGTCGACTCATCTTCGGCAAAGTCCAGACTTTCTAGGAAAAAGGTTGTATACCTTTTTCCTAGAAAGTCTGGACAAGGTGCCAGGTGCCAAGTGCAGGTGACTTCCACAAGGTGCCTAAATATTTCTCTTTTTATTACACTTACTCGTTTTTCTACGTAGATAGACGCGGCTTAGTAGACTAAGCCATTATATCTAGTACTGTTTTTTTATTATATGACAAAGGTTTTAAATCTCGTAGTCTAATCAACCAGTAGTAAAGTATTTTTCACAGACAAAAGCAGACATGTCGACCATTTACTATGGTTACTTTCCAAATAACTTATTTCCGTGGCTACCGCTTAAAGTTTACCAAAGAAAATTTTATCTAGTTGCGGTGATCGAAATTTTTGCACAATATTACTATTGGCGCAAAGCAGTGCATCCCGAAATCCATATTCATATTTCCGGCTCAAATAAGACATAATAAGCTATGCGCGATTATACAAGACATTTCAACTCCAATATACGATAGTTTAGTTATCGCAAGCCAACGAGAGGTTAGTGGAAAGTAAATACTCAAGTTTATATTTCTAAGTCGACATGTTTAAGTGGCTAGCTTTGGGAATGTTTAAAGTGGATCAGTTCTCGGCTTTTCTGTGGAAAGAATTTTCAAAATGAGAACTTTTGGACGTAATAAGAATAAGTGTTTAAGTTTTCGTAAAATATGTCAAGTATTATTATGCTGGTATAGTCGTAAGTTTTGATTTAGTTTCATAATACTTTTGACTTCTTTTATATAGTAGAAGAAGTCACCGAGGTGCGGTAAATATGTTATATATAAATCGTATAAATTCGAAGTGCCACATTTTCCTTCAGCTCTTTTTTTAATTTTCCAGTGATATACAAATACCTCCACTTTTATTAGTTTTTTCATTACCTATAACTTTATCATCTTTTTAAGTCCTACTGCTGAGGTTCTTATTTATTTATTTATTTATATATCTTTAAATACCTACAGTGGTACGAAGGCGGACTTAATGCCATAGGCATTCTTTCCCAGTCAACCTTTAGGGAAAACAGAAATTAACGAAGTCTTACTCCAAAATGAAGGTTTAATCCTACTTGCTACGTCTTTGGTGAAATACGTTACCGATTAATCACCTAGGCTTGTCGTATATTTTCAAACTAGTCATGGGGTTTAGATGGACTTTATATTGCGTTTGGCAAAATAGATAGCAAAAATAAATATATGTCGTATTTTTACAAAGTTTATTTCATTATTGCTAAGTTCAATACTGTAAAGATGTTATAATTGAGTCCTAATAAATCATCGACTTCAGATCTCCACTCTCCTACGCCTTGTGCCATATCTCTGCATACAAACTGCCGTCTTACTGCAGCTGCTATAACGACTATTACGTCGATTTCCGATACATGTTAATACCCACAAATGTGTTTGAATGAGGTGCGAGTTATATTAATTCGGTACAAATGATTTGGGTCGAATGAATTTGAAATGGATATGAATATTTAAGGCATTGTTAATGTAGAAAACAACAACAGGTATATAACAGGTATATTTAGGAAACTAGGATTGTATATGAGTAACAAATAATCATAAATCCTAGCGATAGTAGCATAGTACTACTCGTAGCTATTTTCTATTGATGTGTTAGAAGAATATTCTTGAATATTGATTGATGTTTCTTTATAAAAGGCCAGGACTACTTTCTGGGCTAAAACCCCGACACGGATCTGTTAATTTTTATAATAGGAACAACGGAGGTAGCAATCCGAGCGTGCAGTCCTCTTTATGGTGCTGGTGGTGGAGATGGGCACTACCGCCCACGTTTGGCTACAATTGCGTTGCTACCCCTGAGGAATAAGTTGTAACGCCTCTGATAAGACCAGAACAAGAGCGGCTTACACTACGTTACTAGGCGTTGTAAAGGTTACGTTTTAGTATATTTGTTTTATTACACCTTTTAACCCAGAATACTGCATATTGTTGACTGTTAGAGCCGAAAGAGGTGTGACAGCAATGCGGCTTCAGTTGCAACGAAGTATTTATCCATTTCAAAATTAATCCCAGACAAGCTAAGCTATGAATATCTAATGTCTCTAATACAAACACCATTGCAACAGGTAATTCTAAACGCAATAAAGGGTCAACAGCTGTATCGTTGATCCCGCCATTACAGTACACATAAATAGTAATGTTCTGTTGACTGGATATTGAATTAAAACGATTTATACACGCAATCTATATTTAAAATAGTTTAGCGATTTTTTGTTTTCTCATTTTGTTTTCTTACAAAATGCCAAAACAAAAGGTGAAGGAAAAATGTCTGAGGAAACCGATACAATGGAGATGTTTTACAAAAATGTTATGTAAAAATACTATTACTAATATGCACGTAGGCAGTGTTTTGGCAACGCCCGATGGAGCAACGCGCTCAGAAGACTCTGGTTGTGTTCCTTTGGAGATCGCGGAATCTTCTTTGAAGCGCCGAGGACGGCTACCTGGCGCGGTTTTAGTGCGGTAAAATTCCCACATAACCTGGCGTCGCTCCAACGGCAGTGTTGCAGTATGGTGAACTAAAGCCTAAACTAGGGATGTTGGATGGGAGCTCCGTAACCGTATAACCGTAAATAAAAAAATATCTGTAACTGTAACCGTAACCGATATAAAAGTTTCGGTAAATTTCGGATATGTTTTGAGACATGTTTTTTTTAGTTTTAGAAAATATCACTGAAAATAATCAGGTAGTTGTATAAACTGTTAGGACTGATTGTAATAGCAAATGATAAAATAGAATTAAAACCAAACTATTATGTGATCCAATTTGTCGTTTAAAATTCCTTAAAATAATATAATATCCGTAACCGAAACTATCCGAAATTAGGGTATAATCCGAAATAATTACATATTCCTAACCGCATCCCAAACCGGTATAATATTATTTCTGTATCCATATACAGTATCCGAAATATCATACGCATAACATCTCTGGCCTAAGCTCCTCTCACACTGAGATGAGACCATTTGTCCAATGTCTCCCATCAGTGAGACATTGGACAATTGGGTGGTCAACGAAGTTGCAAAATAATAGATAAGGCATTTTTTAATTGTTGTAACATTTTGGAGGCGAAAATTCAATAATAAATTTTAGTGGCACACTTTAAACTATAAAATTTGCGTAAATCATGCAACAGTATACACCAGTTATGCTTAAACCTGAAATAATTCAACTCACTATCACAAAACATTGTGTTTACAGCTACGCAGCTCTAATAGTGCTACTATCTTAATTATGTTACTTATTACTTGTGATAGTGGCTGGTGAGCCTTACAAAGAGCCGTAGAAGTAAACGCAAACACGACTTTTAAGATAAAATTCACTAAAACATGGTTAAGTTTCCAGGTAGAACTAGTATGGTTTAACTGGAGGTAGCACCGACACACTTATTTCTAGTTTGAAACAGCTCTTGCGTTTCGGTGGTGTGGTTGTCGGCTCACTTTCCTACGTGGCGACAATCTTATGAGTAGTCCTCAGGACGCAACGCACCTGTGATGGACTTCAGATAGAACCACTGTTCTGTGTGAAGTTGCTTACAGATGTCCATTGTTGGCAGTGCTTATTAGCAACACGTGGACTGCATTATCGTTACTTGCGTTACGTTGCTACTTCATTCTTAAAAAAAGTGCAATTGGATTTCTCTTCATGGTCTGAATACAACATTTTTAATGAATTGATTCACAAGTTATTTTATTTACATTTTGTTTTTTGGTTTGGTGTTTGGTTTGGTGGTATATTTATATCTACATCGGGTTGATGTTGCAATATAGCACCGCGATTTCATACGTTACTGAGATAAAAAATCTATTTTAGATTTCCTTCATATCATTATGTATTGACTTCTAAATAGACTGTCGAAACGTCCTTATTTCTTTTAACATTGCATTTGAACACGGCATAAAAGTCCAGTTATAGGACTAAAGCTACTACTTTTAAACTGTCTTGAATCTTATCGTTTCTAAGTCATATACTTTTTCTTTTCATTTACTTTATGAAAGTACGAAATAAATAGTGAGACAAGCAGACAATGCAGACAGCGGTATCATTATGCGCTCCGCTGTCCGCCGCCAGAACACATTATAGAAGCTCTAAAGCTCATCGCATTCGTATAACTATCTAGCACCTTTTATACACATATTGCACAATATCCTATATATTATATATAATAAATACTTGAAATTGTTTCGAATAACGTAATAATAATAACGGAATAATACAATATACATATATTAGTCATTTTATACAAATGACAAATATATTTATGTAGCCCTTAATGACCGTATCCCTTAATTAACCGTACGCTTTAAGATTGCAAACACAATGTTGCTATTTCCAAAAAAATGTTAGTGAGGTCACTTTTATTGTCACGGTGCAATGTGTTTTAGTCTATAGTGTAAATTATAAGTCGTATGTGTTATCAAATGTATATTATATAATAGTATACTAGTATAATATATAATATGTTGTACTGCATAATCCGGACTGGCAGGACATCTGTAATCGACTTCAGATAGAATACCTGTTCTATGTGAAGTTCTATGTCCATGGGCGGCAGTGACCACTTACTATCAGGTGGACTGATGCTCGTTTGCTACTTCAGTCTGATAAAAAATATAACTACGCAAGTGGGGGGACGCTAATCGTACCCCATCACGTTGTTTTATCAACAAATGTGGAAGAAAGGTTCGGGTAGTGGCCGCAATATGTATTATATCACCTATGCAGGAAAACGAAAAGCACGGTAGTGCTTTGTCAAATTCATTCTGGCAATGCAATAATGTGTATTTACACGATCACCTGTACATGAAATTAGTAGTAAGATAATTTATTTAGAATTCTAAATGAAGTTGAGAGTTAAAATATTTGACATGTAAAGTTACAGTGGATATGAAATGGCTGATAGCTCATAATAAACGAAAATAATGCCTTTTATTATTTGTTTATAGTACCTAATTACCCAACTGCGTCAGAAGGAGGATGATGTTTTACGTGCTTATGTATGTATGCATGTATATATGTAAGTATGTATGTATGCATGTATGTATGTTTTTTTGTATGTCCATTTCTTTGGCACGCGTTACAGCCCAAACGGCTTAACGGATTGTGATGTATGACATATCATTAGAATCGTTATAGCGCGGAGTGACATAGGCTGTACTTTTAATGTATTTTTTTAAAAATGGCGCCTGGAAAAAGAGGGATAGGAGGGAGGAGGAATGACTTTTTTACTGTTACGCAAATATGGGTATTAAATGAAAGCTAGCAAGAAAACCAATCTAAAAATTTTTGTATTTTACCAAACCGATTGTCGAATACACAATGTCCCTAGTTCAATCCTGCACGGTGTCTTGACCTGTGCCTCTAAATCAATGCAATCTGTATCACTTTACGTATCTTTCATAGAGGAGTACAAAATATCTTCACATCAAATATTAATAATACTAAATAATCTACAACCTGAAAAAGAGTTCATGTATCACTTTATACAAGCGCTCACTGCTTGCACGTGGATACATTGATGATGCTTTTACTTAACTATTTTGACAAAAACTCATATAAGCGTTAACTTATATACACAATTATTATGAACAAAAATTTAGTTTTAAGCAGTCGGATTTTTTGTTTTGATGTTCTAACTATGTTATAAGTTACCTTTCTACATGACTGAATATTTAACAAACTTTTGTTACAATTGAAATGTACAGATTTTTATATTACGCAAGCAGCATGTCATCCACCTGATGATAAGTATCGACTGCGGGCCATAGGAATCTATAACCGTGGGCAAGATTATAAACCTACTTACCTGCCTGAAATCAGATGCGTTAATACCCCTAACAACTACGTTAGAACGCTTCTTTCCTTTGCCAAAACCTACAAACAACAACAGATCGGAGCTTAACTCTGTAAGTTCTGTGTAAGACAGAAATTTGAGTGGCCCGCGGAATCGAACTACGGAGGCATATTTAAATACTATAACAAGATGTCAGTGGTTCAGTATTTATAGGTGGTTTATATTAAGACACTTCCCACCAAAATAAATTTATTTCTATAGTGATTCTGTTTCATTCACAAAATGGCCGGAATAAACTTTTTTAATTCAGCTCCGCTAATAGGTCCCCGACTAACGTCTCAATAAAATGTTTAGCCAAGAATAGCTGATGTTAAGTAGTACGAGACAATGAAAATAAACAGTAAATGCGCCTTTTAGAATTGGTATAGAATCTGACAACATCTTAGAATGCTGGAAGTTCTGGCATTTTTCCAAATGGTCCAGTGTACTAAGCATTTTTCAAAAGAAAATGTCTCAGTGGGTACGAGTATACAACTAAATCTTCATGTCCACCTTTATTTTTGTACTTCAATTAATCTATGAGTGTAGAAATAATTTACAGATGGTATAAAAGTCATTTACCACGAGTTTGAATAAATACGTTATCTCGGTAGAATATGTGGTGCCTATAAAATTGATAATGACTCATATAATATAGTTATTATGATAATTGTTCATAGCTGGGTATAGATGTCTGATGGAATGAAAGTCATCACACGTCTAAATGAAGATGTAGCATAGACATTTTTTGTTTATTATTTAAAGTAGTAGTAGTCGTAGTAGCAAACGAGCATGCAGTTCACATGAAGATAAGTAGTCACTGGTGCTCACGGACATCATCTCCAAACAGAAATAGAATGTGAAGAATTGGCTATGCATTGCCACTCGCAATGACTAAGATCGCCTCGAATTCTCACCCATTCACCGAAACGCATGAACTGTTTCACGCTAGAAATCCGTGATGGTACCTCTTTGTTTAAACCACACTGGGTTAATATCCTTCAAGTGTTGGCAAGATAAGCTATTAATGAACAAAGTCATCAGAATTATAACTATAAATAACGGTCTAATGATAATAATTTCGGGACAAGATGAAAACTAAATTGAGTTTAAATAAGTACTTTGCGTCGTTAGGTACTTAGTTTTAATTATATTAATGCTTATTTTACGTACTATTTACCAGATATCTCTTACAATAGAATCATTGTGTTGTAATGTTACATTATAGAAACCCAATTTATTGAGTAGGGTTGATACATTCCAATTTGTGTGACCATTTCAGATGTAAGTTGTATCAATAAGATTATGCATATTTCCTCTCTTCGCAATATTGTGACCACAAGCAGATTATATCTCGTATTTTGTATCATTATATAAGTTCAATCTATGAAGGAAATTTCACAAAGGACGCGTACACAAGTGCGCGGGATTGCTGACAAAAGACCCTAAGAGATGGAGCTTTGGCGATTTGTACGAGATGGTCAGGATAAGAATGTACTTTGTGAACCTTTCAAGAAGGATTTACTCTTTTAACTCGACAACTTTCTCAGTAATAAGACTCGAGATGCATTTTTGGATTAGATCTACAAACATATCACGGTATTAAAGTTGAAAATGTTTATTTAACTTATGTCTCTTCATTTACTGTAAGTATACTGGTGTTCTTCATTCAAAAGTTGCATATTGTAGCGATAGAACAATGAACGCATAACTTAACATGTCTCACATGTGTATCATTATATGACGCACCGTGCATTCGTGGCGTCCATTTATTACAACCCACATTCTCAAAAGAGTCTGAATAATTATAATTATATAATACGCTAACAAAGAGACTACTTACGACGAAGACAAAGAGATTATCTAACTGACAATTGGTGGTTACTATATTTCATATACATACAAAATACGTAAGATTGAAGTTCCAGTCGCATATATCCTGAAAATCCAACTTGATACGGTTTTCAACTTGATTTTTCAGGATATATGGGACTGGAACTTCAATTGACACGCTTGTCAATATTATATCTAGAAATCTCCATCAACATTTCCGCAATTAGCCACAAGAATTGTGGCCACAATTTTTCATTTCGAAAACATTATTGAGTGTTGCAACCGTTCAAATGGTTATATAAAATATACACACAAATCAGAGAAAAAAATCTCATTTTCTTTTCAAATTGTACCTTACATCTTAAAGGTCGCACGATTATACAATTTAACCTTTAACATAAATTTTGAAATATCGTTGAGTGGCTTCCACAACCACTCGTGGAAGCAAGCCTAATAAATCGCAAGTACTTCGCAGTTCGCAGTAACTTCCGGTTTCAATAATTTTGTTACACAACCCTAAAATTTGATATGAATGTAGATATCTTAACGATGTAGTACTTCTTTGCAAAAAAATCCAACTCTAAATCAAATGATAGTTAGTAAATTAAATCAATAACGCTATATACACTCATAGCCTCACATAAGCGTCGTGGATACACAAAGAGGAATACACAAATACACACACCCTGAACAAAATCCTGGATTCATTATTTAGATATCTGTATGGCTCTTGATCGAAACCGGAGGTCACTGCGTATCAGACTCGTATGGTAACCAAAAAGTAAGTACATCACTTACTTTTGTATGGTAACGGTATGGTGATCAAAAAAGTACATC
>DWTU01002746.1:0-11133 GCA_018251515.1 Cecropterus confusis
GCTTAACCTAAATACTTATCATTACGTGATATTAAATATAATTATAATATTTCCTTATTCGTGCTAATACATATAAATCACGTATTCAACGTGATCTTCTAATCAACACACCTCAACGAATTAAAATCAATAAACGCTAATAGCGACGGAATACGGGAGGGAAAATTCATCGTTGATGGACAATAACACATATTTCGAAATTTAATATTACTTAAGTTAATAATATTTCTAATATATTCGAAATATTTCATAAATAGTAATATTGTTTTATTAGAGATGAACAGGCATTTTAGTTGATATTTTGAACCAGGTGAGGGAATAACTTTCACAGTAATAAACTAACCCTATCTTTTCTTTCTTTAGCGGTAATATGTTTTCTTTTTACAACTGAACAAAAGTAGTATAGACAGCGTACATTGAAATAAAACTTAGAACATAGTTAATCCACAATATGACTCGGCACCATTGACTGGGGACTCAAATTTCGAAATTTTGTGAGAAATACCCACACATATAAGCTTATCTAACAAATTATCCCCTCCTAATGCTCTTGTTTGTAAGCTATCATTAAGGAAAAAGCAAACGAGCTGTTGTGTGTCTTTCCTTTATTTAAACAAAATAACAATTACTATTTTTATTAATAAATTAAAAATGTTCTCCTGCATTAAACAATTCTTAGTATTTCATTGTTTTTTTTTTTCAATTTGTATAAAACAAACGGTGTTGATAAAATATTCGCACACATTTGGTCGTGTCTGTCTGTATATATTATCACTACAGTTTGTTCTATACAAATTAAAAAAAAAGAATTCATAAGTAAGTTTAAACTTACATATATTATGTTACATAAATTTGGACTTATATTATTTATATTATGTTTTTAGCCAACACAATGCCTAAATCCCCTTCGCTTTTTCCCCCCGGCATAGGGGCAGTAAAAGGTTGAAGACTGCAGCATCCTACATACGCTCTATTATGACACAGTATCAGTTCAGTGGTATTTAAAACACTTTCTTAACCTAAACCATTACATATAGACAGATAAATAGCAACAGTCAATGGAATTATACATAATTATATAAAACACGTTGTATTTTGTAATAGCTGTGGATAGTTAAAAACCACTAAACTATTGTACTTGACTTATGTGAAAGTATTCTTATGCTTATTGATTTTCTAGAATTTACACTCATTGAAAAGTATTTACATAGCGGGTGCGTTGTGTATAAGCGTTAAGTAACTTCGTTAAAGAAAACATGTGTTCTGTACATGTGCGTCTTAATGAGAATTTCGAATTTATTTCATAAAATGTAGAGTAATAAAAATAATTGGCCATCAAATATACTGGCTTGCTGTCTACGTTTATCGATTGAATTTATGGACACGTTCATATGAGCATGAATCAGGTGTTTCACACAGTACCTGCCGCTAATTAGAAGCTAATTAGAATAGAACCTATAACGAACATGGACATCACTTTCTAATCAACTCAATACAACTCATCAACCCAGAAAGTTAACACTACGAACTCTATTATATTTGTGTCTTGATTTAATCAAAACCTATGACGATATATCGAGATTTTATAACTCAGAGTATATCTTATATAGACAGACATATAGACTTGACGTGTGTTTTGCGTAAACACGTTTCAGAGGCAATACACATGTGTCAGTAGGTACAAACAGAAGTTATAACGCGTCCCATACTATCAGAAAGTGCTTGAATAGTTCAATACTTAGCTAGATAAGCTAATGTATATTTACGCTATTAACCATGAAAATAACGAAGTTAAGTTCCAGTGGCGTGATTTAGCACGTCACTAGAACTTAAATTTGACTGATTTCCTTAAACTACTGACTTTTGTCTAGGACCTTCATTTCATTTTTAATTTATCAGATGATGAAGTAGCAAACGAGTATGTAATGCATCTGATGGTAAGTGGTTACTGCCGCCCAAAGACATCTGTGAGCAACTTGATTTAGAACAGGGGTTCTATCTAAATTCGCACACAGACACTCTTCCAACCAACCGCACTCTTCCAACAAAACACAAGAACTGATTCACGCTAGAAATAGGTGTGGCGGTGGTACCTCCCCGGTCGAACTACACTGATTCTGCCACCTGGTAAACCATTTTACATGCTGTTGTTGAATGTGCCTGTGAGATTTATATCTTTAAGTACTTGCCGTTCGGCGCTCTCACGAGTTGGATGGGCTCGTGACAGTGGTCAGTACGTGCCAGCAGAATAGTGTCATGCTTATTGACGTGAACATAGGCCTTACAGTTCTTGCTGTGACGGCATGAGCAGCTGTACCTGAAGCCACCGTTACGGATGTTGCCACTTTTGTAGAAGCTGTAACCGTCGAGAATCAAAAGCGTTGCGTTGTTTGTTAGCGTGATGTAATTGGCTGGAAATGAAATCATAATTACGTGTATTACATTAACTTTAAACTGATATTGTGAGAGAACTCCTAACCATTTATAATTAATCGTAGGACTCATAGTGGTGCTAAAAGGAAGGTTGAAAAAATCAAAACCGATTTTGGACGATTCCTATAGAAGGCAACACTCTCCATGAAATAATGCATTCCTTATTGCTTAGTTGAAATAACTTGAATACAATACGAATACTACTTCCGGTCTACCGTATACATAATTATATAGACATTAACTCGAGAGCCACGAAACAGTCGCTCCAAGCGTGAACCGCTCGGTGCTCCTAGATACAGGGTTAAGCGTTAAAAACAAATATATGCGTCCGATCTTATAAGGCTACGAAACGCTGCAAATAGTATCGATTTTCTGGAACTCGTTCAACGCTAACGCTTGCTGCTTCAAGCTTATGTTTCATGGCCTTCAAATAAGAGTTCAATTTTAAGCGAAATTTAAACATTCTTAATTATTTCAATATTTTTAAATTTAATAAAAAAAATTTAATTAAATTAAAATGAGATTAAAACATTTAAAACTAAACATCTCTATTTTACAACTTTTCTTTTTTTATGTATTCATGGCCTTTTTAGTATCTGAGGACAACGTTTACAAGGATTTTGCAGAGTAATTTGTTTAAATAAATTTGCGACACCCAGATGGTTTATGTTCGTTTCTGCCAGGCAGACTACTTAATCACAAAATACCTGAAGCTCAGTATTTATACCCCAGTGTCATTCACTACAAATTCCGATGAAACCTACGAGTACAAACAACGCTTTATCATTTAAAAAATATATTATATATTATATTTACAAAAATAACTATAATTTAATATATTGTCCGTTTTTCAGCTGTACGTATTTGATTGGTTCGTGGTTATGATCTGTGACAGCTAGTAGGATCTCGTCGTCCTTGCTGATGTGGACATGTGCCTTGCACCCCTTGGTCATGAGGCTGGAGCAACTGTACCTAGATCCTGATTGCCTGATCTTCCCGCTTTTGTAGTAGGAGTAGCCATTGATCATGAGGAGCCTGTTCCCACGTGGCGTCATTATGTACTTTGCTAGAAGGTAATGACTCGTTAGTATATTTATGTGCTCTGGTTTCTGTATGAGAGGTAGGTGAGAGCGGGTGTCACTCACATGAGGTATTACTCAGGAATGTAGTCATTCATCACCATCAGTACTTGCAAAGCCGTAGCTGGGCAGAGTAGCTAGTTAGCTAGTAATCTTGTTTGTATCATTAGCTCCTCCGGTAAGGTTTGATTTTTTACGCTCTTGATATTGAAAATATTTAAAAAAATGATTCTAGCGACATCTTTCAAATGCAACATCAATTTACACAAATCGTTTTGCGAATCTCGACAACCTTTTGTTTACGGTGGCTATTTTAAAAAACAGCTCAAATTTACACAAACCTTTTTATTGTATAACAAGCTTTTTGTATTAAGCCCTGGATGGGCAAAATTCGCTCTGAACATTGCACACCGAGCAGCTATTCTTTATGCCAGCCCATTATGTCCTCCTCATATACCTACGATTTTGTAGACACCACGCTTGTCGAACATCTTTGAGAATAAGACCACATTCAACATGTTGGATATAGATAATTAACTAGTTGATAGTAGACATAATAAAACATATGGAAAACTTGAGTGGTTTAATTTCATGCAATAGGTGACAAATATCAATTGACACGCGTGTATACATGCGTGGATAATTTTTCGTAACAATAGTATTTACGTCAGTACAAACAGAAGTTATAATATCTCATAGCTACTGTCAACAACTGATTTGTCCTATTTTCGACAGTGTTTTCTTTTCATTTTGGTTTTTCATACTCAAAGACCATATGTCTGACCCTTAATTTAACAGAATTAACTAATTAAGTGAATTATCACAAATAAATAATTTTAAAGTAGTGTCTAACAGCAAATATCACAAAAAGGCAGGCAAAAGTTAAAGAGTCTTCATTAAAGAGTCAATCAAGACTTACATTAAATGGTGCACTGCATAATAATTTGTGAGTACCCAGCTCACTGGCGATTGTGTATTCCTTAAGAGTAAGCTACATTGCTTTTGTATCTATCTAAGTACGTTTTTATGATTATTATACTCAAATTCGAGCAAGATTAGGGGTGTACTGCCAAGGATCTGAACAAGTCTTCTTTTACTGCTCGAATATAAAAAGAATAATGAATACAACTGCCATTCGTTAACAGTGTTATTAAACAAAAAGACATACACACAAAAAAAATACACACGACGAATAGATAACATCTTTCCTTTAGGAAGTCGGTTAACAACGAAAAAGGTTCTTAACTATTTTTGCCTTCTTGTGAAAGACCCATCCTATAGCGAAGCGATATTATCACGACCAATTTTAAGCATACACCCCTAGCCTTGACAAATATGACCTGTATTTAAAGATCTAGATATGACACCTTAAACAATATTTACAATACTTAAAATTTATGTACATTTCATAATGGTGTATTTACAATATACGGTATTTATTAATTTATTTACTTATTTATAATACTTATTTAACGCTGAGATCACAAAATAATTATAATAATTCACAATTATTAGGAATAACTAATAGACTAACTAATACCAGAATAGGTATTTATTGAAGGAGGTATGATTAAATTAAAGCCATATACATTTACCAATAATCAAATGGACTTAGCGTGTGCAATTAAAAACGTTTAAATTAAAAGTGCCAAACTTGACAGGCAATACAACATATAATGCTCACACGTTACTGTGATAAAATTATGCAAAAATGCAAAAAACAGTCACAGGAAGATTGATTTAAATACATTTTATGGCTATAAATTAATGAAATAATAATAATTTAAAAAAGAAAAATTTATGACATTATATATTAAGACGATGTTTAACACTTTTATAAGTTTGTCCGTAGTAAAACTTAAACAAAATGTTATGCATTGTCACATACTACCCACCATGCCGTTTCAATAATAAAAATCGGCTAAGTGCGAGTCAGTCTCGCCTACGAACAGTTCCGTTCCACTATCTACAATAATATCAAGTTTGTTGTATGGGAGCCGCCCCTTAATAATCTATTTCATTCTGTTTTTATTTATTGTTATAGCGGCAGCAGAAATATATCATTTGTGAAAATTTCAACTGTCACGGTTCATGAGAATCAGCCTGGTGACATACATATGGATAGACGGACAGCAGAGTCTTAGTAAAAGGGTCCCATTACCTTTTGGGTATGGAACCCTAAAAATGAAATGTTATCCACCGGTCCATACGCGTCATTCTTACAACGACCACGGCGAGGGACGGACGTGTCGTAGGCATAAAAATTACAAACAGATTCTTTCTCGAGTTCCAACCGAATACGAATCGCAAGAGATAACAAGTATATACAATACCAATATCATTGAGTTGTGACATAGATACAATAACGCTACATATGTACATAATACTTAAATAACAATAGTTCTAGAGTTTTATTGCTCGAATCTTATATTACTTAAGGCCATTAATTATCTATTGGACAAAGGAAGATACAGTTTATTTGTACAGAGTAAATAATTAAACTAGATTAAGCGTCATTGTTTTAAACAAAAAAGGGAATAGAACCCTCCGAAGTTCAACTCCAATTTTTGCCTACTTACTATTACGTTTTGATTTGAAAGGGTGGTGTGGTGGTTATCAGGTAGCAAAGCATTTGTGTCCGAGCTTGGATACGAATAGTTTACTATATGGGGTTCATTCCTGATGTTTGATATTGATCGTCTGATATTGATATTGCATCAAAATACCACCCCAATTACATAATATTTGGTTGTGCGTTTTATCAATTTCCATGTGCAGATTATGTATAGGTATTTATACAATTTAACATGATATTTAATTTTAGACTAATATTATCACGGAATTGATTCATTAGTACATAACGGGTACTCACGATATGCGGTTTTATAGTTTCGCAGGGACCACGACCCATGTAACTGGGTCGAAATATCGGCATAAAGAGTTTCAATAAATCGCATATGGTGAGTACCCGCAACATATTAAAATAGGATCACATTCATTCACAAATACTTCACTTGAATTCATTTAATAACCAAGGGTTCATTAGATTTTAACTTCATTTTAATTATTCATTATCTTTTTGATGTGAAACATCTATAGGCCACGTAAACCTGATTGCTCGCGTAGCGATCGCCACAGCATATGTATTTTTGCGCCATCTGTTATATATTGTTGGAACTATTAAGTATCGAACAAAACTAAGCGGGCTGCGGTGTTAGTTCGACTTAGGTGAGATGGCGTTGTTTTCATTCTGCCACACGTTTAGTTCCTGTCGCAATCTTGTCTTTTATGCGTATTACTTGTACGAACGCGATATTTTACATCTGCCAGGCGTCCCGTGACAGCTATTTTTTACATCAATATTACTAATAATCGGTTTGAGATTAGTTCGACTTCCTTAGGCCGGTTAGAAACGCAGAGTGCGTGTGTTCCATGTTACTTCTCACAATCGTCATGTCATCCGCCAAGTGCAGATACGCCTTACATCGATGCCACCTGTTCTTCGTGCACCCCCACCGAAATCCGTTCCGGGTTCGACTCTGCTTGTAGTACGTGAAGTTGTTATATATCAACCTCTCCTTCCCCCGTGACGTCATGAATATGTTCACTGAAATGTTAGTATTAGTTTTGCTCGGTTCGTTAGTTTATTAGTAAGGAGTGGATTATGTTAGTATTGTTAGTAAGTTAGCAGGTATTTTAAATAAAAAGTGTAATAAAACTAGTATTATATGGACTCGTAAACGAATTATATAGTTGTATTTACTGAAATGATCGATATCATCGATCGATGACATCGATTTTACCATCGATCGATGATATCGATTTCACCATCGATCGATAACGATTTTGCCCACGATCGAAGATATCGATCTTTTTGTGTGTGAGAATCCTTAAGCAAAATTTCAGTGTAACTCGCTAGATATGGCTACAGCGTATTATTACTGCAATATCATCGGACCACATTAAGTTTGAGGTAAGTCATAAACTAGTACGTACGTATGAGACGATCACTCGATGGCTATAAAATTACAGATAGAAATTGACAAATAACTAACCCGTTTACGAGACCTTTTATAGCAAAAAATACGTATCATAAAATAAACACAACGGAACAACAATATTTTTATTACACTATATTTACATTCTTCAAAAATATATACAAATATACAAAACATGTCAATGTATTAAACTTTTAGAATAAAACAATGGTACGCAAATTGCTTTTAACATTATATGATGATATATTCTATGGTCTTGGGTAGGTATAATTAAAAAACAAAACTGTATGCGATTTTTTAATTTTATTTACCATCGAAGCTTATACAAATGTACGTGTATTATTAAAATATTACATATGCAGGGTTATCTATAAATTAGGTCACAGGTCACAGCGGTCTTGTAGAATTTGATATAGTTAAGTGATAAGTTGTTCTGATCATAGACATCCAACCACAAGTAGAGCAGAAATCTTATATGTGGTCGTTCATAGATATTCTACACTTAAGTATATTTGACGGCCCACGTGGTGGAGCGGTCACCTTACCGGTCTGACACGCAGTGGGTCCCGGATTCGATCCCCGGCCAGACAGACATCTGAATGATGAGTTTAGATTTCTAGATAGTAATCTAAACTCATACACCTACACATTCGTTTTTGGGTGTCCATGGCACCCGCGACACAGGAGAAAATCCTAGTGTAAACATAAACAAAAACGCTTTCTACAATCATAGCCCCTATGATTGTAGTAAGCGTTTATGTTTATGTTATTATTATTATGTTTATGTTTATTTTTATACAGATGTCCATGGGCGGTAGTAACCACTTACCATACGCTGGACTGCATGCTCGTTTGCTATTTAAGTCTCTTAAAAAAATAAGGCGAATGTAAGTTTGTTACTCTTAAAAACTCCTGATTATATTGTTGTCATACATATTGTTTATGATGTGAATTAACACATAGATACTGTTAATTATGGTAAATGATCGAAGCGGATGGAACCACGAGTAACAGCTAGGTTAGAAAGTAGTGAGTAGCTCATTTGTATGTAAGGGCCCGATCTTGCAACTGAATTTTAAACCACTTAACTTGAGCTTCGAACACGTTTGTTTTGGTGGCATATCGAATATGATGGACGCCCCAAGATGACAGACCAATCATACATTTTTCTATGCACAAGTAGTTTAGTGATGTTATTCGATTTTAGTATTTTTTACCGAAAACTTTTAAATACAATTAGATAATTTCGGTGAAAAATATGAAAGACGTCACCATGATATGTTGAATCGTTCCCAATTATCTGTAGAAGCCCTAGATATTCAAGGTTAATCGTTGTGGCAGATGAATAATGCTAGTTAGTGGAAATAACAACGACACAAAATTTAATTTGCTGTACTAGTATCATCGTTAAAAATATTAAAACAACCCAAACAACTTTTTGTTCATAATGATAATTTTAATTTAACGCTTTATAAGAGTTTTCGTCAAAATAAAATATTTATAGTCGTCAAGTAAAATATTTATAACATATATTTTTTAATGGTCCATTTACTTTCATTTGACACCCATATTGTAGTGATAATTAAAAAATCGTCACTCCTACTCCTTTTTTCCCTATTTGCAGGCGCCATTTTCAAAAATTATATAACCGATGTCACTCTCCACACTGAGATTCTAATGATATGTCACACGTAACAATCCGTCAAGCAGTTTGAGCTGTAGCGCGTATAAGAAATGGACGATATAAGAAATGGACATACATAGAAACAAACAGACATACAAACGCTCGAAAAACATTACTCTCCATCTGACGCGGTCGGGTAAAAATCATTATTTGAAATACATTTTTGTACATAGGGTTACTTGAAGTCAATAATTACTATTTTAACTTAAAATTAGATTTTGACATTAATTTTTTCGTTCGTATATATACGCCCATAGGATGTGACATACCTATATTCTCATAATTATTTTTATATACATCGAGTACCGAAAAACAACGGAACGAAGCACCAGTCTCTGTAACTTGAATTTAGATATTCATTGCAACCATTGTTCCAAAATTAAAAAAAAATAAAACGTGCGCCACTCGGGGCCTGCCGCGGGAATATTGCATAGCATTTTTATCAACTTATGCGAATATTATTTATTCGCATAAGTTGAATTTTTTTTTTTTGATGTTAATTGAAGTTACACTTTTTCAGCATGGTGACCGATAAGAAAACATTTTTTTTCTTTGTAGTGAATAAATGAGAAGTTAATAATGTTTAGAATATTTTATTATCGTACAATACATGTAGGTTATTCAGAAATTTTTATCATTGAAACTATAGGTTTGTGGTAACTGAAATAAGAAACATAAGTTTCTCACAAGCAGCTCCTTACATATTCGTCCGATTTCGGAGCAACTCGTCTCGATCCGTGTGAGCTTCGTCCAGTCGTACCATATACATACACGTTAAGCGAACGGTCGGCCGAGCTACATGGTAGGCGGAGTGGGGGTGTTAGGTTTCATTTTCGTTACGGAATTTCTTGATTCGTAGCGCTCAAAGCCCGCGATAAAAGCCATGCAATAGCTTACAAATACTGTGTTTTAATTTCAGACAGTGATAGAAATAGTGAAAAACCTCCCGAATCTGAACTGGGCGGCGTTCACCATATCTGTCATCACGTGTTTCATCATCGCGGTCAACAATGAAGTATTTAAGGTTAGACATCTTTACATCAGTATAGTAAAAAAAGTACACCGTGTATATTAAAAAAAATCGTTTGGAGAATAGAAAAGGAGTAATATAAAAATCTGTAATATTTTAAATTTTTGACTGTCTGTTTGTCTGTGTGAGAAAGTATCAAAACAAAACTACTGAATTTAAAGCACTGAATGTAATGTAATGTGCGTAATGTAATGTATTTATTTTTCATATTTCGAGGTAACATTGAGGTTATAGTTATACGCCTTCAATCCTTTTTAAAAGAGCGTTGCGTCGAAATTATAAGTTTAATACTTTTATTTTTTTCTTTTGAAATAATTACTTTTATTTTTTTCTTTTATATTAACTATAAATATAAATAAATAAAATTGTTTCCAGTGTTTAAACGCTTTCTACACTCATAGCCCCACAATAGGATTTTCTCCTGTGTCGTGGGTGCCATGGAAACACAAAGACGGATACACAAACACTCAGACCCAGAACAGAAATCTAAATCGTCATTCAGATGTCTGTCTGGCCGGTGCTCGAACCCGGAACCCACTGCGTGTCAGACCGGTATGGTGACCGCTCCACCACGTGGGTCGTCAATTTATCTTTAGTATTTTTTTCCAGCCGTGGGTGAGCAAGCGAAGTCGGGTGCCAGTGCCTATAGAGTTACTAGCTATAGTCATCGGTACCCTGGTGTCGAGGTTTGGCGGCTTGAAGGAAGCCTTCGGGATCTCCCTAGTTGGGAATATTCCTACGGGGTAACGTTTTGCTTAATTTTGTATTTTACTTTTAATTTCTTTTTAGTAACTTTCCTTTATTTAAAAGTGGCTCTTTCAGAATCGTTACATTGATTGAATGGGCCAATTTAAAATTACTTTTTTTTCTAAACAAATAAGTAATATTAACTGTAATAAATATTAACTG
>DWTU01002747.1:0-11133 GCA_018251515.1 Cecropterus confusis
GATGTCCATGGGCGGCAATGACCACCTACTATCAGTTGGACTGCATGCTCGTTACTACTTCAGCCTTTAAAAAAAGGTAGACACCTAAATTTTTACAGTGTGCATTATCTAGTTTGACCGCCATAATAATACTGATGGTCCCCAAACAAGAAAACCAGTATTTTTCGGTGTAACCATAAAACTGTAATTGGAAAACGCTTTAAATTTTCACAATGCATGTATATCTAACTATTATGATACAAAAGTTGAAAATTTACGACGGAACCCATTATATGCAGCTGTTTATTTCATTTTATGTCTAAGTATTATGATACAAACGTTGAAAATTTACGACGGAACCAGTGCAGCTGTTTTTTTTATTTCTTACTAAGTAAGTGATAGTTTCGTGAAGTTCCTAAGCAAGGACTTTGTAATTTTTTTTTGATGGACCAAAGCGAAAGCGAGTAGGTGCGGGCGAGTCCCAGCCGGTCATGCGGCCCACGACCGCGGCCTTGTATTGTTTTCGCGGGCGTTGCGTGAACCGAGTGAAATATGGCCGACAGCTTGACTACTTATTTTAGTTAGTTTTATTTTTTAGGCCGGCTTACTTAATTTTATCAAGTCGCATGAGTTATGGGGGTCGGACCACACGCGCGTGTTAATTACAAGGATAATCTTTTGTGGCGGAGGTTGTAAGTGCGGTAAGGGAGAAACACTGGTACAAGGCGTTCGAACTTTGTTCTCAGGGTGGCAACGCATCCTGGGCCGATCTCAAGTACTTCAATCCTATCTGAGGTTGATTACCGATATCCATGGACGGGAGTGACCACTTACCATCAGATGGTACCATGCTCGTTTTGTATATTATAAAAAGTACCCTCTCTACTCATATCTAAGTTTAAAAAAACCTCTTTCATTTGTAACTTAATAATAAGCGCTACACTGTGTCCAATAAGAAATACTTCTTGTCCTATAGGAAGCAATAATCATTAAACTTAGTCGTTAGCAACGACTTAGTAGCAAGTATCTACAAATGAAGGAATCATAAAATTGGGTTTCAAATTCTTATTTAAATTAAATAATTATTATCACTTATAAGATTCTGCTTAGCACATAAACTTAACGTTAACTGTAGGAATTGTTGTATTATTATCATACAATGTTAATAAACTAAATGAAACCAGATTTTTTGCACTAACAAGTAGTTAAATTTACAAAGATTCGAATTTAATTATTAATATTGTTGTAGCATGAATTTTAATTTATTTTTGGAATAAAAATCTTTTATCAGAACTGTAACAGTATCCAACATTGGAATAGAATCTTGTATTTTGCCTTACTTTAAATAATAAGCTATTAATTTTTTTTTTTACAATTTACAATTAATTGTCTTTCTTTTTCGGTTTTTTTAACATCATCATAATTACGATCAAGTCATTAGAAGTCATATGTTGGATGGTGAGGCTCTAGTTAATAATAATGCGCCCAAACTAGATCGGGCCGTTGACCCGGGCGGGCGTTGCGGCGCGGGCGCTCCGGACCAAGAAGCGCTAAAATGCTGCTACCTGTACTCGGTACCAAGTGAACCATAATAAATATTATACTAACGATATACATAGCTTTAAGGATAGTAATCGTATTAAAATAAAATATTGTGATCGGTTCGCCTTTCATGACAAATGTGTTCAACTTTTCATTTTGAAATATTGCTATGAAATTTATGGGATATGCGTAAGTAATGTTTAAGTTAACGTTAAAATGAGATATTATGCAGATCTTAGATATTAATTTATTTTATTCAGCATGTAAAATGATTATTATAATGATCACATTATAATATTAATTTTTATTGAAATAGAACACGAGTAACCTGGTAATAAATAGCTCACTGCGGAAGGGTAGTTTAAAATTAACATCAAATCGGACTGAACTCTACTTGAGGTTCCTATCCCCCAGGAGTTTGTTAGACTGTCCTGTATTTTTTTCTGCTTTACCGTATTCTTTAAACCTTCTGGTTTAAAGTGCAATGCTTAACACTACTGGTGAACGCTACATGTAATTTATATACCGATTATATTTTGAGTTTCGGGTTTGATATGTTAATAATGAGGGCCTGACATATAAATTAATATAACTACATATAAAATTTTACCCTTATGTAAGTAATAATTAACTTAAAAATCAATGAAACTTGATGTTTAACTATTTCAGTCCATATATAAAAAAACAAACTAAGTGTTTCTGTGTTTTTCGTGCCGCATACAGATAGACATTTAATTTTTATGAGCATAATAGAAATATTTATATTAATTAAGTAAAATTAGGAGCTAGTATGTCAATCAACTCCTGAAGATAAATGTGGAAATAATCACACCTCCAATGGAAATAAATATAAGTTATCTTTAAAATGTTTATTCAAATAAATTGAAAAATACTGTCTACTTCTTGCCACTAATTAATATTATCTTGCTTTATATTTATTATTATGACTATTTTTTCTCAACAATAACGCAGAGCATCAATCAATTTTGTGATAAATACAAGACGTAGGTACAATTATGATACAAAACTTTACAAACAAGTCAATTAATATGTACAAATAATTAATAAGGCTTACATTTTATTGAACTTTAAAGGACACATTTGCAAAATATATTTGTATTCGAATGTTATAATAAATTATAGATTAATATTTTGGATGTAACAAATTTTAATGATCTGTAAGATCCACAAAGTATCTTGAGTTAACGATATCATATTAAACAAATAAGTTTCATTATAGACAGGTAGGTACCACAATATACATATTTCAGCATAGTTTAACTACCGGTAATTTCAGTTTATTCCAATGGTTACGGTACCCATAATAGCAATTAAAAATAATAACAGTAATTATTATTTCATTTCACTGGCTCTGATAGGCTCTGTTAACTCAAATAAGACTTTAATTTGGGTTTTTGCTTAAGCCGTGTGGTAATCCAATTGGGCCAAGCAACATTTTAGAGCCTCTATTATTGGAAAGTATTTCTACGGTGGTTTTGGGTTGTGTACCGTTAATTAGTTTCTTCCTTCTTTTCTTTTCTGAGGCAAAGAAAGAGTTTTGGAATGATTACTGGCATACAATACTAAAATGAAATAGAGAAAAAAATAAAAAAATAAAGACGCTATATTTCCTCCTCGAGTCAGTCATGTAGAGCTTCATATTGTGTTTAGAAATGCTATTAGCTAGTTTTTATAAAACTGACTTACCTGCTATGGCCATCCAAGGGTAGAAGGTGTGATTGGTGGGTTGATGTTGAACTGGTTGCGCTGCGGCTGCTGCTCCTGGAAGGGCGCACTGGTTTCCCCAGGGAAGGGCTCGACCCGGGCTTGACGATTCGCTGTACCGAGCTTCAGGGGTACAAGCTGCGGGCCTCACGAGGGCTCCCAGGCTAGAGCCCCAGGCTTCCTTGCCTCCATAGCCATTCTGCTGTTCACTACCAGCCTTGGAGCAGTCCGCCTTAGCGTACTGCTGCTCTCCCGCGTAAAGCTTACACGCAGCCGCCACCGAGGCATCGTAGGGTGAGTCCTGCGGACGAGGCTGGTGCAGCGCATGAGGCTGGGCGTACGTCAACCCCAGGGGAAACCCTCGATACTGGTCGCCACCGCCGCCGCCCTGGTGCACGCCGTGCGCTCCGTAGAAGCCGCCCTGCTCGAAGTAGGAGTTCATCGTGAACGGTCACCGACACTAACGTCACTCAGTCAGGGAACACTTATGTCATCGCGGCCCCCGCGCCGTGATAACGCGACCTCCGCCGTCACTCCGAATGTGGACGAGTGAATATTGACTTTATTAATTTTATTGGCTATTAAACGTCACTCGAGCGTCATAATGGGCTTCGTCGGCGATAAAGGCCGGTCGACGCGTGTTTACTTTTTACGATTATTTTACGAGTGCGAGGCGCGTGCCGCGGGTTTTACGAGTTTTTAAGCGGTCCCGCGTGCGGCGACGGCCCGTCTCGCGCGTCACGTGCGAGCGGTTAGTTCTGTTTCAGTTTTCAGTGGACATGTGCGGAGACGTGCGTGCGTCGCGAGCGAAGTTTGAGATCGCGTGCGGCGGGAGCGCGACTAGTTGCCGGACGACCGGCGCGGCTCCGCCCACGCAGTCTACCGCTGGGCGCCTGAGCGGAGCGGCCACGCGCGCCGCCCCGGGCCCGCCTGCGATCGCAACACCACCGTACGTTCCGTCCCCTTTTCGCTAATCACTATAAATATTATCAGTTACGCTCTCTTTTCCCTCTCTTATCACTACTCCTGAAACACGTGGCGGGCCTCTCGTCCGACCGAAACTTATTAACGCTACTTGACTGCTGCAACTCTTCTATCCCAGCCGAGCTCTTCACTGAGACGATATTTTTATTTTGAGTTTTTTTTTTATAATCTCCAAAAATTACAATTGATAATGTCAATATACGACTTAATATATTTTCCCGCCTAAGACGGCTCGGATAATAAGCAAAAAACATTGACAAAAGCTCAATAATGATGTTGCCACTGAAAAGTTAAGCCGCAAAAGTCGTAAACTCATAAACGTACAATTAGTGAAACGGGCCAGTAAAGAAAAGATTTTACAACCACTCCTCGGTCGGGCCACAATGAGCGCGCAGTATCGTAACAAGGTGCTGAATAGAGTGAGAAGTCGTAAAGATGATTATTATTTCTTCTACTACCTGTTTTTACGAGTGGTGTTTCCGTCTCGCTCGCGCTAAACGCGGCGTCGATCTCCGAAGTGGGACGGTGAACTATTTGTAGAACGCGTGTAGGGCGGACGGCGCCGGGTGATGTATATCTGTCTCTGTCGGGCGCAGTAAGGCGCGTGCAGACAGGCCACACTATTGAAGGGTAAACAATGGCGCATTATCGCAAAAGCAGTTGCGTCCAAATGAAGTCATCAAACGAATGAATGGCGAGAGCCTACCAAGAGACACGCTCACATTTTTATTGCACTCTTTAAACAAATATTTGCCGATAAAAGCCCGGTTTAGCCGCCGATATTTTATGGCGCGTAATTGGTCTATTTAAAACTAGATGTCATTTCCTGTGCAGTTTTTTTTGCTTTACAAAATCTAGATTGCGAACGCAATTAGCGATTTGATTTGTGATGTGTTGTAAGCGGTTTGATATTTTAAAAAATATAAAATTGTATATGTTAGTTATTAAATATAATATCTACCTATCTACCTATTTACCTAAACCTAGATAAATTTTCATTAAGTACGAATTAAAATGCTTAAAGTGTATTTCTGGTTACATAAATAAATATTTTTTACAAAGAATTATTTGTTTTATTTAAATTGGTTAATTATTTGTTACTTCCTATCCAAAACCTATGAAGTTCAAATAGATAGGTACTTATCATGAGAAAGACACTTCCGTTATTAATATTTTTTATTATAATTAATTACTTAGGAAACAAACCTTAATGTATCTCTACCTATACGTAACTTAATTGGTTACAATAACTGGGTATTTCTATCTTTTGACATATCTATATTCTGACTGTTACGAGATCTTAATACCTAAGATAAAACCTTTAACCTTTAAGGTGCCTACGTATGTATTAAAAACGAAAAAACTTTTTAAATTTTGGCATTTTCAATCTCAGTTGTATGTCAGTTGTATTTTATGTAAATAATAGCCCAGTCAATCGTCAAGCATATGTAAAAACCAAAATTGTGTGCGAACTCATCTCAGCCCAAACTCTATCAAAATTATATGAAAGCAATTATTTTTTATTTACCTAATACAATACTACTATGCTACTACTTATGTATATGTGGCTACCTACCTACGCAATAGGTAGAGAAAGAATAATTCATATCTATCCACAAATTTAGATTTTTACCTTACATTCGATACTGTGCTTTCTAAAGTAAGGCACTGATTGCTTAAATGATAATAAGCTTCTTACTTGTGATATTTGAACGGTTGAAATTCGGTCTCTCAATCCCTCGATTGAGAGGCTGAGTTTCAACCATAAACCAGGGTTTGAATCCCAGGCACGCACCACTGATTTTTCTAAAATTATGTGCGTATTAAAAGTTAATTATCACTGGTTTACGGTGAAGGAACATCATGAGGAAACCTACACACCTGAGAGTTCTTTAAAAAGTTCTCAAAGGTGTGCGAAGTTTACCGATTCGCACTTGGCCAGCGCGATGTACTATGGCCTGAAACTCTCTCAATCTGAGATAAGACCCGTGCCCAGCAGTGGGACAATAATGGGTTGACGATACTTGTTTACGAAAATAAAAGTCAATAATCACTGGAAAAAGTAATGAGTAGGTAAGAAAACTTATAAATTGAAACGGACTGCTCATCGTTTCACGGTTAAAATGCGTAACGCTTTTTATTAAGCTTCAAACAGTAGTGCTATCACCTAATGGCAGTAAACTGCCATCCATCTAACTCTACCACGCTTAAAGTATTCTGTAGCAGGACTATTATATGAAAGAATGTACACGCAGTCCATGCCACCTGTGGAAATCTGTGACCAACTCTATATTAGGATGCTCTACCTGAAGTAAATCACATGTATGCATGTATCCTTAACAGTTAAGAATGTATTGCCAACTTTTAAGCACTAGTATGATTGCCTGTTACCTTTTTTAAAACAAACGAGCATGCAGTCCACCTTATGGTAAGAGGTGACTGCCGTCCTTGGAAAACTGGCTACAACTGCATATAAAACAGGGGTTCTATCTGAAATCGATCACAGTTGCTACCCCCAAGGACTAACATGATCGTCTTATATAAAAATGAGTTGGAATGCATAGGCTTCGTGGGAAATAGGAGTAGCGCTGATTCATCTCCAGTTAAACTGGTTAGGTTATTTATACTGGTTCGAACTTTACCTTTGTTAACCCTCCTAGGGTTTCGGTAGACGACGTGACCACCCAGGTTACTCAGTATCAGTAAGTACTAGTATTAATTTTGAATAGGTACCTACTAGAGCAAATAGCACATAGCAGTATACACCAGGGCATTGGATATCTTAACCTTTTACATTATCTGATAGTCGCTAACTCATCTTTGGAAATGATTGTGAAATTGTCAGATGGTGGATTCGTTAAGTGGTATTCGATCATAATGGTTGGCTTTTGAGCTTTGTGGAGCAGTTGAAGGAGATAAATAATTGAAACATCAATTGTCGTTATGATATAAGTTCGAAGTAACTGTGTGTTGCTGGCGTCTAAGACATATCGATAATATTTAACGTTTATGGCAAAACGCACAAAAACCTTAACATTCCAATTATACTCATACGACCAATAAGATTCTTATTAGATATATTTCAAAAGGGTATTCCTAAAGGTATCTGATACGAACCTCAATATCTACAGTAACCAAGGTTGACCTCCCATCGGCTACTACTCCGAGCGGTAGTTGCAAAAGCTACAATCTGGTCTGAACACTTCTTAAGCCACAGTCACTCTGAAGTCCAATTTAATGCTCGAACGACAGACGAGCTGTACCTACATGTTCATTTTGTTCCAAAAATGTGCCATCACTTGATTGTTTACGCGTCTGTATAATTAAATAATGTAGATACTATAAATAGTTCATAGTTTTCTCACTTTCATATGAAGCGACCATCGTAGACCTTGGGAAAAGCTAACGCATCTATATAGGACTTTGACTTTATATAACCCAGTTGTATATGACGTTGCTTACAGATGTATTGACGGCAGGGAACATTTACGATCACTACAAACTCGATGGACTACATAGTCGATTAATACTAAAATCTTTTGAAAATATTGTTTGACATTTTTGACTGTAGTTATGACTTACGCGTTAACACTTGATGGAATAATATTAGCTTAAGTAATTGAGCTAAATCTCACTTAAGTTTAATAACCGATACAGTTATTTAAACAATAGTTACCAATAAGCAGTCTACCTTAAGATGCAAGAAGCATGCTTGGATTGTAGACATTCTCGTACAGTTAAATTCAAATGAGAAGGTAGAATGTATCGCAGCATAAAATTACTGTGTCACAGTCACAAAATAAATTAAGACTAAGTGGCTACATACACCATGACGTAGTTAATCACTCAGTCTTAATGTTTTTATCTACGATATTTAAGGAATTTGTTATCTGTTGGTGTCGACGTCAACACCTACATGTGAGGCACCCGTAGTAGCCCTAAAGAGAAGCAACGAATCTGTGACTGGTTTCAGTGGCCCCCCTGTAGAGCCTAGAGAGAATATGGAGTTTGATAAATGTGGAAATGGGCGACAGTGACCATTTTAAAACAGGTAGGCAGCAAGTCCATTTGCCAGATCATTTCTATTGGGTACAAAAAATTGTTTTTCGAGCAACTGATAAATTTACTCCGTAAATGTACCTCACTTCCTGGTTATTACACTCATTTCTTCTACAACTAAAAACGCTCTGCTCTAAAATTTTTAAGTTTCTTAACTTCAACTGTTTCTTCAATTGAAATTACGTAAAAATTATACCTAATAGGGTCCTAATATACGTAGCCAATCAATATTATAATCAAACACGTGTCCACATTTAATCGAAACAAATGCGTTTTTACTGCAGTGGACGATATGTTGGAATTACCTAAATAAGTCCAAACCTTACCTAAATAACTACTTATTTACCCACTTAGGTAAATAGGTTGGACTTGCTTAAGTCCACCTTAAATGGTTCGCTCGGTTTACGCCAAAACAGCACAGCAATCACTAATATTAATATTTAAATATAATACATTATATTCCGATCTAAAGGAAAACATGCGTGTTGTAATGACGCCTTCGCTGTCGAACTACAAAATGATCTACTGTGTTTAATAACTTGATGTACATTCATTAAGGTATCGTGTCTCTTATGCGCGTTATGTAAATCCAAAATTTTATTATGCATTATTCTTCATGAAATGTTATCTCTTATTAATATTTCAATATTATTGTGAATGGGAATGAAAAAAAGGTTTTTTACTATCCACACCAATTCATTGACAAGCTTTTAATTACGAATTTACATATAAATATTTATTAAATTAATTAGTGATGCAAGAAGAACCGATACCCTAACAAAAAACTTGGGTAGCGATGTTATCACAGTAACGCTTATCAGCATGCACCTCATTCGCATTCAGGCGACAGATGGCGCGATATTCGCGGCGCCTGCGCAGGCACGCGCTCTCGTAAACACGATTTTTACTACCACTCGAACGCTCGTAAACGTCACGTGAATTGCGCCGTTTGTAGAACTCTCAGTAAACACCGCTCAGATTATTTCGTATACGCCTCCGGGCTAAACCTCGATATAAATTCGAAACTTTATGGAGGCACCGGCCGACGAGCGCGGTTTGTTATTATGCCGTTCCTTAGACGTTTATTGAACCATTATTGACTTGTTTAAAGTATCACCCGCTTAATAGAGATAAAGGAGTAGTTGATAGTTTATGTCTTCATCGTACGAGGATATAACAATGTTGCCAGTGTGTGCGGCCGCGTCTAGATGTCTGCGCCGACTCGATTACTGCGGTTTTATGACTGTAATTTTCCTTTTTATCGAGCCTCATGGGTTTATTGCTTACTATGTGATTCATATCAATCAATGTGTTTATAATGGACCGCTTTGATACTGACCGCCGAAGTAAATTCAATTCTAACGTGTTTTGAGTAGGTTTATGAATACCATGTGTCTTCATCACAGGCAGGGTATTATTAAATCGTATAATTACTACTTTTTCCACACAGAAGTCACTTTCACTTATCAGAACAAAATAACGCGCTACTGCATCGCTGATAGAAAATATGTAAGTAGTTATTTATCTATTTATAGTTTAAAAATGAATAAATCGGCAATAGGACCCAAATGCATTTAGATCGCTGGTTTTAATCCGAAATAAAATTTAGTTCTTTTTTGTTCTGGAGGGGGAAGCCTTCAAAAGGTACTCAACGCCCTGGAAGCGACGACAGGTTATGTGGGATTTTTACCGCACTAACGGTGGGTCCCCGTCCTCGGCGCTGCGAAGAGGATCTCCGGGATCTCCAAACACAACCGGAGTAAACATTTGATCCTAGTGAACTAGACACATGTTAAAAAGATACATAAATCCCTCCATTTCCCGTGCAGTCCCTTGGCTACTGTTTGGCCTGATGCACTTAGCACTTCACTAAGATTTCCAAACTTTCTCGTGGCCACTGCATGCAACCGATAGTGACTTTATCCGAATCATAACTACCTTTATTATGTGAGTAATGTCTGAAACGACATATTTTGAATTAAAAATTATATCTAATAAAGTATTTGGACAAGACCGAAATTCTGATCAGGACCTATAATAATAATATTTAATAGCCGGTAATAGTCGCCTAATACTACTAGATTCTAGTCTTTTTTGCCTTCTAGGTTAGACAGACAGTTGATTGACAGTTAGAGACAGAACAGAGAGCTTTAAGAGTCAATTACTTAAGATAAAATTACCAAATTGTTTTAATCCACGTATTTACAAAAAAGCCGTTAACATTAGGTACATGTAGAAAATTGATATAGTATATAATATATATAATATCTACTGTTAGTATCCGCTAACTATTTAGGTAGGGACTTTTGTAGTAACAAAGTGTTAGGTATACCGGTAATTAACCCCAGACAAGTTAGTCTTACCTAAGGCAGGCCACAGGTGTGTTACCCTCGAGGACTAAGTTGGAACGATTCAGATGTGTCTCTTACCACACCATTCAAAAAGTACACAAAAACGCTTAACACTGCTGTTATTAGGCAGAAATAGGAATGATGCTGCCTCCGGAATCGAACCACAAAGGGTTCTGCTACCATTATAAAAGTAACGTATATATAGGAAGGAAGAAATATAACATGACAAGACATTTTGTCTTGAAATTAATGATTGATTAGGTACACACATTTTTAGTATGAAAAAGATATGTACTTAGGAAATTGAAAGTAAAGTAATTATGATAATATTGAATGTGGTCTGATTTTGTGCTACATGATATGTGTAGCGGAAAGTACATGTGGCTGAAGGTAACGAATCACCTGATGTTTTACGGCCACTATCCCATCCATCCATCCATCAGCTTTTCCCAGAAATTAAGTAATCGCATCACTTTCGCGACAGCGAAACGGC